>JAODUK010039006.1:10901-21133 GCA_027564635.1 Typhlichthys eigenmanni | reverse complement strand
ACCCATCAGCTGCAGCCAGTAATCCGGAACTCTACCTGCAGCAGAGGGAAAGAAAAACACACACAAACGAACACTGCACAACACAGCGCGGGGGACGTAACACCTATATATCCTGCATTGAGTATATTAGTGTGTAGTAAATTATATTAGCCTATATATAGCCTATAGGCTCATTCACTTAATTTCCTTATGCAATCCAAGATCGGGCCGGAATAATCTGTTAATTTCAGAAAATATCTCAACAACGAAGTACATAGAGGAATTTGACATATCATCAATAGTGATATTTCTTATACTCGTTTTGATAATTTTGATTGTTTTTTAACAGTTTAAACAAAACATATTACACATACCACCTTTAAGTTCTGCCTAATTTGTTTCCCACATGGACATGATTGGTCATTCATACATGAATGTGATGAACGTCTCAATACTACCCAGACTACAACCATACTACAAATTGAAACCAGGAAGTATCCGGTACCAATATATTATGTTGCTGCCTACAGATTCCGTGTATTCGTATTCACATCTGTTTAAAGATATTACCCTGCGGATGGAACCAGCATTGTAAAAACATTAATTTGAAACATGCATGCACAATAAAATTAGAGATGTTTCAGTTATTAACAATTAAATTCGTTCAAAAGAAGCACATTTATTCAAATTAAATAATGCGTGGTGCGACTCGGTTTTGCTTCTTTAATCTCATGTTTGGCTGCATTAAGACTGCTCTGGGGTGCTTCGTTTAAAAAGACTCGTTTAAGAAGATTCGGTTCTTGGCATAGAAAATATTTATGGCCATGTCATTGGTTGGGAGAACTGACTCACTTGAGTAGGTCTGTGTTGTCGTGTGATGTGTGTTGTTAATGTCAGGACACTGTGAATATATAAACAAGTATAAAGGTACCTTTATAAAGAACCACAAATTCCCACCCCAGGTTTTTGGCCATGTTTGAAACGCAACTAAATAAGTACACCCTTAGAACAAAACAGGGTATGAAAAGGTGCAATGTCACCGTTTACCTAGAGGTAAAAGAAATGTTCAAAAGTTATGGATTTCTACTTGAGAAATATACTTATTAGTACTCAACAGGAACATGATTGTACCTGCGAGGGTACATCTGTGATATTTATACTTAAAGTACAAAAATGTTCAGTGAAGACCCCCTGATCAATTTCATTTTTGCAGCAAGGCAAAGAATGGAACCCCTCAATTCAAAAGTGCCCCTAAATTCAGTGCATTCTGTACACTGGTGTCGTCACCTTGGGAAAACCTCCAGATTGATATTCACAACAACAGAATTTGTGGTTTTCATCCATGATATCCCGTGTTTAGAAGGACGACTTTCACGATGACGTCATATATTCTGGAGGGGGCATGGTTGGCTGATAACGTAATCACTATAGCTCCATTTAAGATGCATAGTACATTGGGGGTCTCTCTGGTCAAGAAACGCAACTACATTCTACAGTCTACTTCATATAGGTGCAAGCAAGCGGCGTTGACTGCTTGCTATATATAGGTCGCTTTTCCGTTATCCGGACCACATTGTGACGGCCCTGCCTTGTTTCAGCAGGCCTGTGGTCCTTATTGGCTGGGTAGGCCCTAATTAGACTAACTAAGAGCACCTGGGCATGTCAATCACATACAGGTGTGTTGCAGCACACTGTCTCTGTGACTCTCCTGGCACCACACGTGGTTGTTAGTTTCTTAGTTTGGTTAGCATGCAACACACACCACATTTATTCAGTACCTACACCTACAGGCATTCACACCTCATTCTATGTTATTCTGTTTGTTAGTTAAGAGTTTGGTTTGTTTGGTTTACGGCCCTTGAGCCAGGTCGTAACAACATTATTATGATTTTTTTAATTTTCTGGTTAAGCTTAGGTCTAATTCTGTATTTGTTCTACCTTCTGGGCGAGGTTAGGTCTCTGTCTGTGACATCTAAGATTAGGTCATCCAGAATACTGTATTTTCACTGGTTATGTCACTGGGTTAAGGTCAGGGTTTCACCTCCATCTACAGTAGGTGTTCTCCATTTGTGGTACCTCTCCTCTTTACTGGTGCACACTAACTGAGGCACACGTGACGTCGTTCTGGATTTCTGTTTGTGTTCGTTCGGCAACGTACATCACAGGCAAAGGCAGGACACCGACACACCCGTTTACTTTGTGATTATAAGAGTACACAGAACACTCCCAGCTTGAAGTGTTGATGATTGATTACAATATCAATCACGGAAGTTAAATCGCTTTATTTCAAACATTACCTGGAAGAGCTATCAAATACACTGCACTGTTTCAAACTGTGTACTACTGTGCTACTAAAGAGTTCAACTGTGAGAAAGTAATCAGTTACTTTTGATAGATTTATGGATATAACGATGCAACCATTTTGTCAAATGTGCAATGTCATGCTTTGTACACAATGATTTGGAGAAACAATGAATGTCAACAGAGGATGGAAAATGTCAAACTAGAACACATAAACATAATTATGCCAAGAGGCTTTGAAGTGCTAAAGATAGATTAGATGGTTTTACACAAGTTCATGTCTTATCTTTGTGTGTTAAGCCTTGGGTTCAAAAGTTATGTAAGGCATAGCCTACTTACTATGATACTGAGTTGAAATAACAAATGCTACTACTACTTTTGTTTCATCGGAAATATTTAATAAAATAGGAGGTGATATCAATCAAATTAAATTTTCATAAAATGTTTCAGTTTAAAGGTCAATTTACAAGTGGAACTTGAATTGAACCGTTGGCATCTCCTAACGCATTCCTCTGCCTTGACGGACAGACATTTCCTCTGTGTTGGAATGCGTTTTAGACTCTTGCCCAGCCTTGGTTTGGCCAAGCAGCACATCCCTGCCCAGCCCATCGAAAACGTTCAGCTGACAGATCGATCAGCCACTTAGCGGTCGTAAGCTTCACATCCTTGTCATTTGAGCCGCTGTGCGGTTGGAATGGGCACACGATGCAATTAGCATTGAGCCGCTAAGAAACTGAGCCGGGTAAGAACTTCCTCTCTTCCCTGTCTACAAAGTACAATGAGACAATGGGCTGCTACGTCTACCTGATATCCTTGCTACTGTTTATGGGGGGAAATCCCTGGTTGTTGGGATACTGCATCTTCCCTTCAGTCACATGGTCCAACCTTTGTTCTCGATCCATTTGTACATTAATAACAATAAATTTTCGGGAAAGTTAATCTTTCATTTTCATTTAGTGTCAATTTAAAATTGCATTTAATTTTGTTACATGTAAGGAAGTACAGTAATACAGTAGTTATTTATATCCAAAATAATTATATTTACTGTAAAAATGTCTGTGCTTGGTTCTTTGCTTTTCATATATTGAAGGGAAAAAAAACAAAGCTGAAATATTGAGATAATTAGATATACAAGTTATCAAAGTGAAATTTACAGAGAAAAGCTATTAAACAGATTATAATAATGCAAACCAGGAAGTGTTAAATTGGGCTGGGTAATCTGGTCTGTGAACAGTCTATTATTTCAGAGTTAGGAACAAAGGAAAGAAAATTCAAAACACAATAATCGCAGTGACAGATGACGATTTTACTGAAGTTTACAATGTATGACTGACTGCCGAATGAGAAACACTCCACTCGGTATCTAGCAGCCCTCTCATTTCCCTACTGTAACCTCTGCTCGCACAGAGTGTAATTCACTTTGGCTAATGCAGTTCCTCGCCATGTGCTGAAGTGTATATAGCATTATGAGACATTTCCCAGCATCCTTGGCTCTTCTGGCTGAGAGCTGCATAATACACTCCTACTCTGGTTTCCACGCATAACATTTTACTTGTGTGTGTGCGTGTGTGTGTCTCACGCACACACGCACACACACACACACACACACACACACACACACACAGTACAGGTACAATATGTATTATTTTCTTGTTACAGTTTGAGTGACTTCACATAGTGAATTTTTAGTACAAAGTAAAGATAAAGTGAAACAAACAAGATAATTTATGTTCCAGACACATTCTCTCCAGGAAGATAATTTATTTACAAATGTTTTACACAATTAAAATAAAGAATAGTTCACCATCTCAAACATGTGTACTGTACAAACGTACACCTCATACAGTATCTTTGGTGATACACGTTATTATTGGCACATTGAAGACACAGGTGTTTTGAGCGTTGCAACGGTTTCTTCTATATGCAGCAGATTCGCGCAACAGGCACATTTTAGTGTCTCAGATCAGAAGCCTATACACACACACACACACGCTTACAGGTACACACATACACGTGCGCACGCAAACACGCAAACACACACACACAAAACATATCCCTTTACATGGGAGCCTGCCCCTTTAGCTGTAGAAATTGCATTCCTCTTGAAAGCAGTGTTTTATAGAGCAGAATATCTACCAACCATATGTTAGTATTCTCACACTTAAATTACAATTGATTTCCCAGCAAAACATGCCGTAAACTTGATACACATGTGCAATTAGCAAGATATGAATCAGATGAATACTAGTCTTACATTTTAAAACTCCGTGAAATTATATATTTCTATTGTGGTACAATCAAGAACCCAATAGACAAGGAAAACATTTGTTTGGCTATATATAATTAATCAACAGTGACATCTAGCGGTTACAATGTGTAACATCAAGCCCCCTCTAATGAATAGACCCTCTATAGCCTACACAGAATCCCCTAAAATAAATATATATTTTTTTTCGAACAAAGGAACAATGAAGAAATAATAATAATCACACGCATGTTATTGTCCTGTGTCATTTCTCATTAATCCCAAGAAGTTTTGATCTCGATGAAAGAAACAAACGTTACTGACATACAGCTGTGTCCTGCTCAGCATGAACAAAGAAATACAAATAAAAACAATAATGTAACTGCCAACTGTCCATTGTTAACATCGAGTTCATGTGTCATCCTTCCGCAAGACCGTCTCCCTCTCTGCTTCTCCCAACACATTTTACTTTTTATCTGCAAAGAAGTAGGGATTCTCGTGGCCTTGGACCAGGTAGGAGTACCGAGAGGGGTTTTTACCTTGGAAGGTTTTCATCCCCTCTGGCTCTATGTCGTACGATCCAGACTGCAATAGCAGAGGCAAGCACGTTAGCTTCTGACAGGGGTGTTAGCGGCACGCCCACTCACACTCAACAGGCCGCACAAGCGCACAAGCAAGCCCGTGCGTATGGGCCTGCGTGCGCACACACACACACACACACACACCGATGTGCACACCGACTGGCACTGACTGGCACCGCACTGCAGTGCAGCCACACACACACTAGCTGCCACGCTGCCCCTGATGCTACAGGTAGCTGCTGTACCAAGCTAGCTGCCCGTGTAAGCAGAGACACCTGCCATTTTATCTTTCTGGTAATGATGTCATTTGGTCTGATTGAAAGTACTGCATTTAGCATTTGGCCCTTTACCCAAAGCAACTTACTGTACAGTGAGGGGGCAATTACAATTTCCAAGTATGTATACAGCTCTGGGGAAAAATGTAGAGACCGATGCATGTTCAAAAAGTGTAAATACAGTATACCATAAAGTTTAAAGTTGTATTTATTAATTTAAATATAAAAGTGCATATACTGTATTACATAGGCTATAAAAAAAACAAACAAAGCATAGAAAAACCATAGTACAATATATAACAATAACTGTAATGGTCTCTTAATTTTTCCCTTGTGTAGACTATCATTTTGTCTGTTTCTGGGGGGTCAAACATTATGTGCTCCTGTCACCATTTTCTTATGGGTGGACTGAGAAAGGCCTAATGCTTGGCACACTGCATTAACACTACAGTCAATTATGTGCTCCATTACCTTTAAACACACCCAGATGTACACAGATTTTAAGCATTTGTTTACACCCTCAACTGGTGAGCTTCCTTATGTCAATAGCACACCTCCGCACACACGGCAGTTGGCATTTTGTTTTCGTCATCCACTCTATTATATTTCAAACACGTCCCTAATGTGTCCATGCAGCTTGTTCAAGTCTGTGCTGGTTGTCTGTAGCCTCAAATTACCTCGATCTGGAAAATCCAGTTGTACTGATACTCGGGCAAGGAGCTCCACAGTCGTGGGATAAACAAACGGTAAAAATCACTTTAAAGTGGCCCTCTACTCCAGAGCAACCGCAGAGTTTCACTGAAGTCCCACCACCATAGAAATCGTCGTTATTGCCGCTGTGGCAATAACGTGACACCCCCCGTAAACCATTGCCAGGTGGGTTAATGTGGCAACCAAAAGCAAAGTAGCGAAGCCTATTAGCACCTTACCTTGGTCCATCTTTGAGGTGAAAAAAAATCCCCCTAAAGCAACAGATGATGAATCAGGCCAAGCAAGGGTGTGTGTGGGGGGAGAAGGGGGAGGGGGGTGTTACATGCCATCTACAGAGCACTATAAAAGTCACAACACACAATACAAGCATTTCAATTTCATATCTGTTCATGAAATGTCATCAGGAGCCACGGGTCACTCAAGGGTCACATGCTAGGGTTAGAAAGCAATTGGTCGAGTGATCTTCGACATCTAGACATTCTGATTGGCGGCGGGTGTTGGTTAAGAGCTCGGAGGGGGGGGGGGTTAGAGTGATCTTCGACATCTAGACATTCTGATTGGCGGCGGGTGTTGGTTAAGAGCTCGGGGGGGTGGGGGGGGGGGTGGTTAGAGGAACTCACCAGGCCATTATGCTTCTTGTCCACCAGGTTGTGAGTGCTGCCCCCTTCGATCATCTCCATGGAGCCACTGTCCCGGTTGCCGTTGGAGTTGGCGCGGGGGATGGGCGTGATGCCCTGCACGGGCGGCCAGGGGCCATGCGTTTCGTACGGGCTGATGCCGAAATTCGGCACCCCTGCTTGCTTGGAGCGCCGCCTCCTGGAGGACAGGAGGGGAATTACATCATCATCGCTGCGGAGCAGAACCCCTCAGAGAACACAGAAGACGTCGGGGCTAACGCTCAATTTATGCTACACACGGGGGGGGGGGAGCGGGCGTATGGCGACGCCATAGCCTAAGGAGGTGTGGAAACCGTCGTAGATCGATTAAAGGAGGAGTCAGTGATTGTAAGCCAATACACTTTTATGTGTATGTGTGTAACTGCACCCGAAAATGTGTTTTTTTGAGCTGTAAACTAAGTAATGGGATTGATCTGTAATGAGACACATCAATGCTGGTGTTAACTGACAAGAATCCCTTTATAAAAAGTGTTTTATGGGCTGAAAACGTCATATCCGTTAAAATTCACCCTGGCTGGTGTTCACCGGTACACTCAGGCCGCTCATGCGTCATCAAATTCAAATGTTAACGTTAATGTTAATGGAGGGTTCCCTCTCAGCCCCTCCCCTCCCCTCACTCAGCTCCTTGATGCATCTTTCAAAGTTTCAAAGTTGTAGTGGGCGGAGCCAGTCAGGCTCAGAGCTGGGGTGCAGCTGCACTTTAAGTGAACGCAATATCTCATCTCGGTCCGCTATAGCCGCCCGTTATCTGTGTGCGTGCATGAAAAACAGTCCATCTATTCTACACGGCCCTGGCTCTATAAATGGGAACACAAACAAAGTGGTGCAGACCGCACCACATAACACTGTGTCAGCCTTGGCAGTGTGCGTCCAATGTGGGGATGGGGGTGCGTGTGCACCCTATATAATAGCATTGTAGGGAGAGGTTTGACTAGAGCTCAAATATCAACATTCTTTCTCCATGGCTCACTACACACGAAACAGTCCTCCTTGTTAGCTGCATTACAATCAGGTCTATTTAGAAGATGCTGATTTCCAATGTGACTCACATTGAAGAACAATTACCAGTGTTACAAAGAGCAGGTAGGGCTCAGGCATCAATCAAGGACACTTACAGGTAAGGGAACCAACCCCGGGGCTCGAAGGCGTGAGCTTCCGCCCGGCATTCAAACAACCAGACCACTAAACTACAAAACTCTGGTGCTAAATAAGGTGTAGGGTGGACATTACAGGTCCACCCTACACCATTGTAAGCTAATTGCAAGCTTATAAATGTTTTGTTTATAAATGGACTGCATTTATATAGTGCTTTTCTAACCTTCCAGCCACTCAAAGCGCTGTTTTCACCAAATATCTCCTCGTACTCCGCTGTCTTACCATTCTCGTGCTGAAAGAATTATTCGGTACCTCTACACAGCCCTGGCTTCAGAAATAGGAGCATTAACAAAGTGGCAAACACCACTCAGAACAACAAAGCCGCTTGGCTTCGTGATGCATTTCTATATGTGTGTGTGTGTGTGTGTGTGTGTGTGTGTGGAAAAGGGGGGGGCGGAGATTCTGGGGGAGTTTATTTTGATTTGAGCTCGATGTTAGCAAACGTTCTGGCGACTGACAGATCTTTAACACTCCCGTCAGGCACGCTAGCTAGTTACCTGCAACAGCAGCACCACAACAGGGCCAGCAATGCGAGCAGCAGGAGTGCACCTAGCACACAGGACACCACCACTACTGCCAGTAGAGAGGCTGAAAACACACACACACACACACACACACACGCTTGATCAAACCTCAACAAGGAACGTTGGGGGTGCGTTCAATTACGGCCTCGTTGCAAACGTTTTGTGCTAAAAGCACGTTCACATACAGTACATTGGCCTATGAGTGCCGATTTGAAAGCACTTCTGCTACTGCTGTTGTTAATGAAAACGCATGACCAGTAATGGCTAACACGCTCAGGCAGTGTGTCCATGTAGCGCCGCGCAGTGTTCATTTGTCCACTGTCCCCAGTGAGGAGAGACGTGGAGATGTGGCTGCTGCTTGGAGAAGAAGCCAGCGCACTTTTGACAGGGCGCTCCGCCTCATTTGGGCGCTTCTAGTTGGGAATATCAGAACTTTTCAGAGAGGCACTGGTGTCTTCACTGTAGCTCAGTTCTCAGGCAACCAATCAGAAGGGGTGGGACCTGTTCACCCTGGTAAACCCATAAAACTGCCAAAGCCAACTGGAAAATGGAGGCGAAGATTTTGATTTTGTCTCCTTTTTTTCCCTCCAAAAAATAGCTAATAGCTATATATAGCTACAAATAGGAGGGACCGTCTATTATATCATAAGACGATGACGGTTATACGTTGTCAACTGTCAAGATATTATCATACAAACAAATCCCGTGCGCAGAGCTTTTTTTATTTATTATGAAGCGCTGGAAGGAAGTGCTCCCTAGCGACTTGCCAGAGCACAACGCCACATGGACACACGGTCTGAATCAGAGCCATGGAAAGAGAGAGTTGTGCCAACGGAAGTTCAAACGTTTTCATTGGTCACATGGTTCATGGAGACGCAATACAGTACCAGGAAGTGCTTGGTGAGCAATTTGAATAGATATATACAGATATATAACTACATTTTGGGGTAATTAGTAGTCAATAAATGCACAGATTTACATTTACAATATATTTTACAGGGTACTTTTGGTATTTGCTGCTAACTTCCGGGAACTATTTTGAGGCGCCACGATCCGTCTTTGCTGTGAAAAAAAAACGGTACATTGGAGTGAACAGAGATGGACGCGACTTTCTCTCTACATGGCTCTGGTCTGGCTGACTGACATGTTCTGGCTGTTTGTTCCTACGTCAGAACTTACAGTCATTGCAGTTGAACCCAGCATATCCAAACGGGCATCTGAAAGGAAAGCAGTGCAGGAGGAGTTATTAAACAGAGTCACGTCAGGGCCAGCGCCCCCCTGGTGGTGGCATCAGGCATTACAGGCCAGAGGCTGAAAGGCCGTGAGACTGAAATAGTATTAGCATGTTTCTGTATACATCGTGAAATATAACTCAGTTGTGGTTGCAAAATAAACAAGTGTGTCTATCGCCCCTGTGGTTACAAACAGTAGAGAATCACCACAAAACACGTTCTACTTACGGAAGGCATGAGTCTGCGTTAGCCCACTGACCGCTTAGACAAGCTATGACAAGAAAGGGAGGGAACGAGACTCACAGATATCAGGTTTACTGCTACACAAAAAGAGTTGAAATTGAGAACAAGAGAAGCACTGTTTCCCCCGACTACACACACACACACACACACACACACACACACACACACACACACACACACACAATGAATACTTCTTTCAGTGTGCCAATAACAGATGACAAAACAATAACAATAGGAACCACTGTGTGTGTGTGTCTATGTTCTATGGGGGAATGTGGGGGGGGGGGGGGGGGGGGGGTTTTTTTGGGA
>JAODUK010038996.1:0-20320 GCA_027564635.1 Typhlichthys eigenmanni | reverse complement strand
CCCCCCCCCCCCCCCCCCCCCCCCCCCCCCTCTCTCTCTCTCTCTCTCTTCTTCATCACAGGCGTTTCCAAATGGTGAGCTGAAGGACAGCCAATTTGTAGATCATCACTGTCCCCTAGAGGGTAGGTTGAAAAGCACACGCATACTTAACTTGCATCGATGGCTTGCATGGCAACAACAATCAGGGCCCTTGTTCGTCTGTAGACAGATAAAGCTGTATGAATGAATGATTGGAATGTACTCTATGAGCTCCTCCAACATGTGACGACACACCACACACCAGCGCTAATGTAATATTTCTAAGATATGACATTAGCGCTGGTGGGTTGACATCTGTATATAACATGCATTGATTCCCTTTGTTAAATCGTCGTGCCAAGTTGCCAACCGATGTCGTGTCTAATCCAACATCTGACGCCCCATGCCTGTGAAGTACAGGTGCCTTATGCCTGGTTAAAGCCATGTGCTGTTGTGTTGACAGTGGTTCTGCCTCCGGAGAAGGCTGATGGCTGTACACGGTACCTGCAGTACTTGCAATCGGAGGAGGGCGAACGAGAGCTTCTAAAAGACGCTAGCAAACCTCCAGGGAAGAAACGCATCAGCTTGGATGTAAGCATCCCCCCACCCCCCTCCCCCTGCAGTCACTCCTCGTCTGTCAGCTTCATATACGTGCAGGATAAAAAGATGCGCTGATCTAAAAATAGCCAGTTTGAGAAATGTATGGTGTTATGCTTTGTAGGTATGTCTGCTAGCTGCCCACTGGGTGTGCCTGCTGGAAAATAGATAGGGTCTTTCTACACAGCCCAGTGGTGCAGACCGCACCACAAACAACGCTATCCCAGCTTTGGGAATGCGTGACCAATGTGGGGGTGAAGCTTGTAATGGTGCCACTCTTTTCTGGGGAGGTCAAATATCAACAACCTTTCTCCAGCAATACTTACTGTACCTTTAAAGCAGGGATGAATAAATCATCTTTAAAAAAATAAATACATATATACTGTGTGTATATATATATATATATATATATATATATATATATATAAAATCAAATAATAATGCATTCAATTACAATGTTGGAACAACCTAGCGCCTGGTAATCAGAACCCTAAAGTTCTGTATTTTTCCCTGGGGTGTTCCTCTGGTTAAGCCACTGCCTTGACCTCTTCTACATCAGCACAGCAAATGTTTATTTTTCTACTCAGACACATGTTACTAGATACATGTGAATGAACCAAAGCTGGGCCTGAAATGGTGTTGCTGTCCTGCCAAAAGGCTGTAACTGAGAATTGTGGTTAAATGCATGTTCCTGGAAGAGGTAGAAAGATATAGCGAGTACGCCCACACAGTTTCTCTTCGTGCTTCTACATGGCCCCTAAGTGGCCGTTGCTGGTATGTTATTGGGTTTTGCCTTCCAGTCACGATAATTATCTGTACATTATAAACCTGAAATGAATGATGTGGCAGAATAATAATAGATGTGTGAGGAACTATCATATTTTGAAAACTCTAGACTCGCTCTGTGATGTAGCTGCATTTTCTGCACTCTGCTGCCCCCTGTCGGCATGAGCTTGTGCCGCTTTTAGGATTTCACATTCCAATTACATTATTGAGCAATTTGACTATGAATTGGTGCCAAGGCGTACTTCAACACGTTTTAATTAATTTAAAGGTCTGTTTTTATTATTGTATTTTTTTTATTGTGCCTAAAGGACTTGGAATGTGATGTGTCGGTAGAGGATGACAACCGCCAGGAATGGATATTCACCCTGTATGACTTTGACAACAGCGGCAAAGTTACAAAAGAGGTACCGTCCGGAGTGACAGACATGCTTCAGCCTGTAGGATGATCTACTGCACGCTTGACAGTACATAGACCGAGTCCTGCCCTTTTAATGGTCACACCGTGCCTCTTCTGTTCAGGACATGTCCAGTCTGATGCATACCATCTATGATGTGGTGGACGCGTCTGTGAACCACTCGTGCCACAACAAGAGTAAGACCCTGCGTGTCAAACTGACTGTCACCCCGGAGCCCAAGTCCCATAGGAGAGACACCGTGGCAGGTACAGGCTGTCCTGTGTGGGTCTGTGGTGCTAGCGTCAACAGTGTGTTTACAGTGTGGCCTTCAGCGTAGCTTTCTCGTCCACTGATCGGTTGCCTCCGCTCCTCAGACCGCGAGCAGAGCCGCTGTCACCCGGAGGAGGGGCGATCAGCTGACAAGCGGCACTCCACCCACGTCAGGTCTGCACACGTGCCTTTACTATCAGCTTGCGTGTGCGATTCCTGTGCACTCAGGGTTACACGTGTTTCATTAGGCGGATTGGCTCTGCCTCTGGTCGCCACAATTGCCTTGTTTTAAGGAGGATTTCCCTTTACAGAAATCTGTCCCCAAAACATTTGTTAAGCCTTTGATGATGCACATGCCTTGTGTCATTGCCACAAGCTTGTGGCTTTGACCAAGGCGGCTCTTAAAAAACCTGCTTGATATACAGTAGCACTTGTATTTTACTAAATATTGTACATAACTTATACAGCTCTTATATTACTTACAGATACGATCAAAGAGAACACTTTCTTCTTTCCGTGGATATATACAGCTCTGGGAAAAAATATGTTATAATAGTAAAACCAGAGAAACTGCTGCAGTGATCTCATAATTTATTCAGAGCTGTATAGCTATAACAACAACAGACATTATATTTATAGTGTAAATGACCACTAATGCCATGTGCTCATTGTTTGTGGTTGAAGAGGGCAGAGCAGTGAGGCTCCAGCCCCTGAAGGACATCATTACTGTGTAGATGAGAATACCGAGAGGAGGAATCACTACCTGGACCTGGCGGGCATAGAGAACTACACCTCCAGATTTGACGGTGCGTGCCTTTTGGAAATGCAGAGAGGGAGAGGGAGGGAGAGAGAGAGAGAGAGAGAGAGAGAGAGAGAGAGAGAGAGAGAGGTGAAAGCATAGCCTCGTGATCCTGATCTGACCACAGCTACAGTTTGACTTTTAGACTTTGCCGTGAGTATCAGGCTACCATTGCTGTCTTCAGAAACACATACAGTATCTTTCAATTTATTTATCGGGTATGGGTTAGTCCGATGTCAACCTTAATGAGTTGAGTGGCGGGTGTCAAATTCTGACAAAAGTGAGAAAGACATGCACAGACACCACACACACACACACACACATGCAGTAACATGCATGCGTGGTCGGCCCAGACATATAAACAAATACCAGAGCAGCTCTGACTACAGACACACTGAGGGAGTGTGATGTCATTCTCTAACCTAACTATAACATTACATAGAAAATACTTGTTTGCTGTTATATTACCGTTTAAAATATGATACAGAGCACCTTTAAGAAAATGTAAAAGGTTATTAGGGGTTAGGGTGTGTTTGAGCAAACTTACTTGGCAAATAAATCTGATTCTGATGTGTTATTTATTTAGTAGTCCTATACATTGCCTGTGTTGTTTCCATAGATACAGCAGTTAATTTATTAAATGTAAAGCTGGTTACTAACTATTAATTGGACGTTCATCTGCATGTAATTCCAGTATGGAGAGTAGCGTGTGCATGTAACTGTACCAAGCGTCTTCCTCCCCTGTCAATCCAGGCCCCGTGCCCACCGCGCCCCCCCAGGAGCCCCCCACGCGGCCCTCCCAGTCCCAGAGCCGCTCGCGTTCCCACGAGCCAGAGGCGCACGCTGCCCACCAGCGCCGCTCACAGGTCATCGGCGAGAACTACACCCCGGCGGAGGCTCGAGGCAAGGCCGCGTTGCTCCTGAAGTCCCCCAGGGGGATGTACAAGGGAGGCGGGGGCAATGCCGGGGGCGGAAGGTCCGGTAAATGCCACGGCTACCACCCGCAGGCGGGCGTGCACGGCGGCCAAGACGTGTACCACCTTCCCCACCAGAGCCAGGGGCCCGGACCACTCCAGCAGCATCCGCTGCAGTACAGCCACAGCAAACGGCTCAGGACCAAGGCCAGGGAGGGCCTGTCGCCCGCCAAGCTCCCCCTGTCTCCTCCCTCCCACCCTCAGGCCGCCGCGCACTCTGGCCTGGAGCGAGAGCAGGCGTCCTGCCTGCCCGGGGGCTCCCCCGGCTTCGTGGTGCCCCTGGTGCAGCGCCACGAACACCACCACCACCACGAACACCACCACCACCACCACTACCACCACTACCAGCAGACATGACCGCGTATGCAGACGGACGCTTAAAACAGGACCAACCACCACACCAGTCTGGAAGACTCCACAAGACTTAACCTCAACCAACGGGAATACTTCCGTTTCTGTTGGGAACTCGCCGTGCGCCTTCCACACCTACTCATTCTACAAGCTATTCAGATGTACCCTGTAATTAGAGATATTATATTGTAGTTTCTAGTTTGGCTACTGAGGATGCTGGACTCTACAGATTGTAACGGCTGTGCCTTTTTTGAAATTATCAAATGTTTCTCCAAAGGTGTTTGGCACGGTGCTGAATTGATTGTCGCTACGTTTTTGTTTGTTTGTTTTGTTTTTCCTGGACTGCTATGCTCAAACGTGTTATCATAAAAGGATGTTGTGGAACAGGTCAGAGGTCATCAGATAGTATTGGTTTTCCTCTCGATTCCTCTCTCGTTCATGTGTGCTCATGCAGTATAGGCCTAGAAGCTACGTATGTGTTGGAGTGGGCCGTGTTATTCTGTGTGAGACCTTCCTAAGCTGTGGATCTCAGGTGTAAAAGGTGTTGCTGCTCTTTAGCTTTTCACTAAAGGCTACCTCCTCTGTGAGCCCTGGGAGACTGAAGGGGTTTCCAGTAGGAGGAGAAATATATGAAATCACCACTGCCAGTTTTAATGCAAAAATATCATGCTATGTGTATAAAATCTATATATGTAAACACATTTTTACTGTATAATTATTATACTATATGCATATTTCATCATGGATATAATTATGCATATATGTATGTTGCCTTTTATATATTTTAATAAACATTATAGTTCATTAATATTACTGCTTATTCTGAATTCAGATCCTTCAAACAAGAAAGTGTGGCTATAACTTCCAGGCTACTGTAGGCTGTATGTACAATGTGTGCCAATCAAAACACTGAACATGTCCAACTGAAATGTATCATTCCCATAGCTGCAAATACATTTCTTCTGAATACGGTATTTCAATTACAGACCGTGTGCGATGTTGAGAAAGTCAGGCTGAACTTGTTTAAAAAATGACTACAAAAGAGTGAATATGGGCAGTGGCAGTGCTTCAAATTTGGAGTCTGCCTCCAGGTACCATTTCGTTTTCAAACAATATGTTGACATCTAGTGGTTCGTTTGGTATACTCGATCTTCACCGCAGTTTATAGAACATTGTAGCTTTCATCTTTAGGTGTGTTGTTATAGTTAGGCTAGTCATTTTCAATCAGAAATAAGAACCATTTTGGTTCTTGAGTCATTTGCACAGACGTACAATATGTCACACTATGCTTACGTCCTGTAGATTAGCCTACTTGTACATTTGCATAAAAGTGTAGGCCTATGTTTTAACTAGAAATAACGTAGTGGTTATAGACATGGTCTATTATAAAACTGCTACATATAATATATTTACCGTATATTAGGACATATAGATAGGCTATGATGCGTCTACTATCAAGAGCAAGGATCAAGAGTTGATCAGGAGTATAGAAAATAAACTCGATCTACCGGCATGCATTGCTTCGAGCAAGGCAACGAACGGTTCTGCTGAGCGTGCTCTCGATCAAGCATACAGACTATTTAGCATTTTGTCCGTTACCGCCTTTGTGACCACCAGCGGAGGCAACAAGTGTCCCGGGAAAGACAGCCTCGGTGCATCCCAAAATTGTGCACCTGCTTGAACCTGAAGACTTTCATATAGGTAATATATGCAACACCTAACTAATACAGTCCAATCCAATAAAATAGCAAAAGGTTATTATGTCTTGATATTACTTGCTAACCATGCAGTAGGCTGTGCTTAAGAAACGATTTAATTAGCTAAATGTGCGTAGCCTACCGTACTACTTAGCGTATTGTACGATAGAGTTTATCCAATATACATTACAACATTTTTGTTTAAGTCATGCGTATTTATTACGTGTAGTTGCAGCTAAGTTTGGAAGACGTGATTATCCCGAGACCCATCGATACGCTGGCTTTCATTCAAGTTGTGCATGAGAAAGGCTTTGCAACACAATAGATCAGTGGGAGCTTGTCTGCTTGTATAGGCATGGGGCAAATGCAGAGGAATCTCACTTGAATGTTGATATTTTCAAGTATTTAGGACAAGTGAGAAATGTGCATTTAAAATATGGGACATTGAGAGAAAGTCCTAATGATTTTTCAAGTGCATTTTATGAAAATATCACACAGTACCAGTAGCCTAGTTCCAGAGACTTTGAAAGTAATTTGTTCAAGTCACAAGATTCTGCACAGATTGCGAACAAAGTGTAGGCTAAATCTTGTTAATATGTTACTGTAACATGTCTTCATATTTGATGTCTCTCCCAGAGATATCAAAGTGGCTTCAATCTGAACAATTGTTCCATTCTACCCTACTCTCTGACCTGGCCACCCCCGGCAAACCCTATACTCAATTTCCACCTGATTAAGCCTCAAGTTTCAAAGTTCAATTCAAAGGAACAATGTTCCTGAAATTCTATATCTGAAATAATAAATGAAAAGGAATAGATTCAGTTCCACCTGTTTATGAAAAAAACATGGAAAACATTGAAATTATAGATGCAAACTGACAGAAAGTTAAGTGTAGGTTATTGCCATTGCCAATCTTGATGCAGCCCCCATTTAATGATTCCAAATGGAAACGGAAGTTTTCTGTCGCTATAACTAAATTATTAGCAGGAATCATAGCTATCATTTTTATGATTGCATGTACAACTGTACAATTGGTTTGATGTATTACCGATTGTAGCCTACAATAGTTGTTAACTGCGTAATGACTATTGTGTAGCATAATGTTTATCTTAGTGGAGCTCTGTACCTTCAATGTAAAGTTGAGTCTATGTTGTAGTCAATTGTCTCAAGAGTACGTTAAAGCATGTATCTAAAAACACACAATTGTGAATTGTTTATTGGCTATGTCTTTATAAAGCAGTGGTCTAGCTTTTTGAGGTTTTGTTTGAATACCACCAATGGTGTTTATGAAAGTTTATACCAAAGGAATAAAGCGTATTATTTATTATTTCAATATCTCAAAGTTGTTAAATACTGCCACCAGTGTTGTTTCTTCAAATCCATGTTGCACATTAACAATTCATTGTGTTAATTACAAATTTACAAATTTAAGAGGAAAGTTCTTGAGAGATGGGTTAGTAAAATGTGCAACATGGATTTGAAGAACACTGGTCTTTAAAACCCTGTAAGACCTATTTTAGTCCAACAAAAACATCACTTAGCGCTCCAAAAAAACATCACATTTACATTCTATTGTCTTGCCATTGATAGTAAATGTGTTTTTTTAAGAAACATTTGTAAATGTGTATATTGGAGAGCTAAGTGACGTTGTATATTTATCACATCGGGTCTTACAAGGATAATAAGGATAAACTCATAGGTTTCAGGCCACTAAACCTAGTGTGTGGCCAATCAGTGTTGTACTGTTGCCCATGTGGTTTAGTTGTGATGATGGCGACTTGAAACAACTCGGAAAAAAACAAAGACGGGCTCTACAGAAGATAATGTGATGCAATATAGCTCCAGTTTTATTATCATTTATTATAATAAAACCTCTCGACTTTTCTACTGCAAGAGTGGATTTAACGGGCATTGTTGGTTCACAGTTTCACGTCTAATTACTTGCAAACTTTGCTTTTGAAAGCGCCTGCCCTTTAAAAACAATGGACGGCTCCCCAGATGGATGTGTCAGACACAGACACAAATATCTGGCATGTCAGGTTACCTTAAAGAGGGAAGTGAACCAAAAAACTCAAGACCACTGTACACATTGTCTGCCTCATGCAGTGGTTGCCAGGCGATGTGGGCTGGTCGATGAAGGCAGCTTGATTTAGAGAGATGGCTCTTTCCTCTTCAAACCTCTCTCTTCATCTGCTGCTCTCCTTCCAACCCCCAACCCTTGTAGGCTTGCTATCTGCATACTAATATATATATTTAAAGCTGATTACAAACCAGAGCTGTCAAATGCTAAATATTACACTTTGCAGTCTACTTAAACAAAGACAAAAGTCTGGATACTGAGTATATTGATGTTTTTATCTGTGGCAAGCCTGCAAAGTATAAAAGGATTGCGGGAGAGAGTAACAAGCACACACAATTCGCCAGTTTGTATTGTAGTTCTCTACTTACGTGTAGTGTATTACATTACATCCCAGTTTTGACCACTAGAGGAGTGCCTTCTTTCAAGTTTAGCCTGTTGATTTGGCACTAGTCCTGCTCCTATCTGTAGGATGGTAAATGGTAAATGTAGGAGATGGTTTGTGTTACAAGCCATCTGATAAACGCAACAGAATATATAGATTTTTTGTCTTACCCCAGAATGTATTTTTTCTGACTCCAATTTCTTGATGGCTGGATCATTATTTGGATCTAAATTCCCTCCACGTAAAAACAGGAAGGAATCATTACTGTAACAGCAGCTCTTACAAACCACATTGTTTATGCAAGAACAGGCACTCTTAATCACAGCATTTCAAATCAGTAGTTTGATAAAAATGTCATATTTTGGTCCAGTACTGTAGGTAGCATCTAATTTGACCTTATTTGTTTTCTTTGTGGATATTTCATTTTATAATTAAACTTAATTAAGATACCAAAACATATCAATTAATAAAATGATCTTACATTAAGCAGCAGCATGCTTTAACTCGCCTATGGAAAACCTAATGGACATGACAAAATATTAGTCAGTATTTGGGCAATTCCATATAGGCCTATATCAACTTTAACACTTTGAATTTTAATAATCCATTTAAATACCCATTTTATAAATACATTTCTTTCTGTACACAATTTTAACGATTGAACTATGATTTGATCACACTAATTAATTTGTGTATGACGCTTATCCCTCACAGTCTGTGATGCTAATGTTATCTGTAAAATGTATAATATAATGGAGTTTTTAGGAGACATACAATTGGGAAAGTAATTAATTACATAACTATATGCAAGTGGAAATAATCAAATGTCTATGTTGAACTTTGTCCTGGCGGAGGTGATCTGGGACTGTCTCCAGGAACTCTTCCTGATAGGGGGGCATCCTCAGGAGAGCAGAGGGGTATAATTAGAGCTATGGAAACAGGAAACACCCCGCCTTTTTTATCTGTTAACTTCTCTCTCCCTTTACCCTACAACCTCCTTCTCTTGCCACCCCCCTCTCTCTCTCACACACACACTCTCTCTCTCTCTCTCTCTCTCTCTCTCTCTCTCTCTCTCTCTCTCTCCATGAAAGAGAGTTTGATCAAGTAAATGTAATACATTTAAAGGTTAACAACATATTTTGACCCCTCCACACCCATGTGTAGTCAAGTGCAGGAGCATGCCCCATAATGAGTCCAGCAGTGCCTTTCCTGTGCCATGTTTTGGCTTACTGGAAGTGAGGAGGTGGGGTCATTATTTCTCTAATTGTAAATTGTCCCTTGACTTATATTGTTTGCTCAGCTAAGCACTATCAGATGTGAACTGTACAAACTCCTAGCTGTAGAGTAAGTTTAGGTAACTATGTTGAACCTCACCAGACTATTGTATTAGGCTTTATTAGGCAATACCTTCCAATGCCCCTATAAGCATTTTGCAGGGCATAAAGCATTACAGGTATAGTTAGTCAGTCTGGAATAAGCCTGTTGATATTTTAACTCGATCAAAACACCACTCCGCCGCCCCTCCTTACCCCCCCACACACACATTGGAAACACATGGCTCTGGCTAGGATAGTGTTGTGTTCCATTTTGTTTGTGTTCCCATTTACAGAGCGAGGGCTGTGTAGAAACACCTGATTATTTTTTTAGCACGCACACAGAACGGACAGCTAGTGAGTATATATTCTCTGAATGTAATTAATTTAATGAATTTATACCTTTAACAGAACCGACAGTTAACATTGGTAATTATCATGCAACATTGCGCTATATAAAATACAGTATATCCTATATAAAGTATAGTTATAAAAAAGAAAAGTAAAAGTATTAGGCTGCTACGTTTAGAAAGTGTGAGAACAGTTTGTCACAGGCTTATGATGATGATTTGCTCTAAAATTGATAGCGACAAATAGTTGTATTCAAGGCGAACTACGTGCATTGATGACACGCAGCCAGTGCCAAACAGTAGTGGGCTGTTTTCACATCCCAGACAATTTGATTAACTCTATCACCTAACAGCAAATGCAACAGAAAGGCTTAATATTACATATTATGACAGCTTCCTCCGCTAACAGTCAGTCACGTCTTCTGTGGAACTGCTAGCTTACTAGCTGGCTGTGTCTAATTCATGAGATCTTTCCAGCGCCAGTCACAACCACTACTGACTCCTACTGGTGAACATAAATATAGCTATCATTAATTATAGGTAAATAGTGTAGTAACAGAAACACACTGTTTTTATTTATATATTTTGACTGTGATTTCACATTTATTGTTTGTATGAAGGCTAAAAGGTGAACATTTATTTTTACCTTTTTTATTTCTAAAATATTTAGTTTTATAGGAGGATATGTCATAGACTTGGCAAATGCATTCTTCAGATGTTTGTAAGTACGTCATTGTGGGTGTTTTATGCAGTTTTTCTGAGGCTTATATTGTTCATATCGATATATTGGAATTATAACGTATCAACCAAAATGTAGAAATATATCGTGATATACATTTTGGCCATATCGTCCAGGCCTAGGCAGAAACTTGTATAGCAACATGCCAATCAGTTTATTTGTCTGTGTAATTTCAGTCTTCCCGACATGAATCAAACACTGACAGTGTTTAAATAGAGATGCCTAAACACAAGCATAGCACGCTAGCGTTGGCATTGATTGCGTGTGATTCATTTGTAGTGAATGTTTAGCCTACACGCCCCTGGTAGTTAGTCCCAGGAGAGGAGTCTGAAGTAGGGCCTCTAATTTCTGATCCTTCCTCCAGAGATTAAAGGGCCCACAGAAACCAGGTGTACGGTTGAGACCAAACTTTAGGACACTAATCTAACCCCTACAACGCAGACCACATTCGGCCTCTGTGAAGTGTCATGGATCATTTTACAGACAGGCTCCTTGTCTTGACTCTGCGTAACTCACAGTCAGCAGAGGAGATGCACTTCCTACTCTGGAACATGGGTTCAATGGAGAGAAATAGGGTTGGAGAGAGTGAGAGAGAATTTATTGATTCTGCGGAGGGGCTTCCGCCTCGCCCCTTCCTAATGAGGAATGTGCACCTGGAGGTGTTTGCCGAGTGGCTCCCAGTAATCCACATAACAATGCAAACGCGATGTGCTGCCATCAAAAGTATTAGGGCGTTTTGCATTCAGATGGGGACAGCATTGTCTCCGCGGATTAACGCAGAGTTGTCCGTGTGATGCTGGTGAGATCACTTGTGATGTTTGCCTCAAATCTTGTCTTTTTCTCCACTCCTTTTCCATTAACTGGAAAGTATAATAATATTGTATTAATAATAATAATAATAATAATAATAATATAACCAGATTTTACTGTAAACCAATGAACAAAAAAGTAATAGTAATCTGTCTATGGTTTGCTTCCATAACGGGCAAATGTTAAAATACAGTGGTCTAGTCTGTCCCGTAATGTGTTGGGCTCCACTGCTCTCACTTCACTTGACAGTGTACACAGGACAAGATGGGCTCAGATAAGATGGCTGGGTTACGCCCCGCCGAGGAATTGTGATGCCTGGAGGGGCTGGGAAACAATTCTTTTTTTTTTCTTCTTCTTTTTTTTTTTTAACCCGCCTAGGTTTAATAGTGTGAGTCCCTTCTTCAGTCAACACAGCAGTGTGTCTGATGATACATGTCAGGTTTCTGTACACGGCTTTGGCGCTTCTTAATGAGACAGCTGTCAGGACAATAGATCTCAGTGAAGCCGGTTGTCCTTCAACCCCGTCAACCCTTCCCCCCGCCACCCCAGCCCTCACCCTGAGTGGTTTTAGGTTGAGACATCAAAGCAGAAGGACTGGAGAAGGTGAGTGGTGGTTTGCTGAAACGGTCAAACAGCTTTAGTGAAATTAGGCTGGCTTCAGTGTTAGGTGTTGGAGTTCAGATGCTCTGAGTGATTGGGGGTCTCTTTGACATGGGGAGACTTGTTATTTGTGCTGGAAGGAGCGAGGCGTTTCTTTTGCCGTCTTTTTTGTTCTCAGCCGCTAACTAAAAGCGAAGCATCTGGAAATGATATAGTATGCTTACTGTATAGATGTTGTTTTGTGTACAGGGTAATTAAGAATATGGCTTTTTCAAAGCTCCTGGAGTTTTGTAGATGTTTGTGACGGATCGTTGAAAAATTCCTGAGAAAGTAAAATGTTTTAATCTCCTTATTAATACCATAATATTCAATATTTGTCTGCTATGCTTATGGAAGGCATCCAGACCTCCATCCACCCAGCCAGTTCATCCCGTGTTCCCCTGCTTGACTCCTAGGGAGGTGCGGAGCGGACGCTGCTGCTGCTGTAACTGGACCTGGCCTTCTCCGGCAGGCCACCTGTGCGGGCCTAGGCCGGAAAGACAGCGGCTTGTGTGTCGGAGCGAGACGTCCCCACAGCAGGGGGGAGGGCAAGGTACATTAAGGGGGGAGGGTGGCTAGTGACAGGTGGCGGCGCACTTCCTGTGTTTCCAAACAGTGAAGTCCCTGGTGAGACTGGGGTCCTGTGTTTGTGTGTGTGTGCGTGAAACAGCTGCTCACTGCCCTGGAGGGAGGATATGGGTGACCTGCTTAGACATAGGTCCTACTAGTAAAGCCACCCGGAATGTGTTAAATCAACATTGATACTGAAGTTCATTTAACGGTCGTAGCGGCTAGCTTATGAGGTATGAGCTATGGAGCATGCTAAGCAAAAGCAATTTGCATATACATTACATAAATACAAAGCTTAACACAGCACACAGACTTATATTATGTGCTCAGGGCCGGCTGGGAGGCTGGGAATCAGAGGTGAGGTGTGAGTGCGTGTGTTTGTATAGCTGTGTGCGTTTGTACAACAGGGCAATCAATCCAGGGCTCCTCGCAGCCCCGGTTCGTACAACAACAGCGTCTCAAAGTCTGAGAGCCGGGCAAGTCCAGGTCTAGTACAGCAGCGCGAAAGAACCTTTGCTAACCCCGAGACAGGCCGACTGCATGGGGAAAAGGCAGGGGTTCGAGTCTCAGGCCGCGTGGGACGGACTGGGTCAGTGCTGGGTCACGATGTGATGTGCCCTCTCAAATCCATGTGAGCCAGATAGGGGTGCCAGGGATAAACCCATGACTTCTGTTTTCTCTGGAGTGAGCCTCTCTCCTGGAGTAGGAGTCATTGCATGAAACGTATATTCTGTAAGTACCATAACTTTAGCGTTTATTCTGGTGAATAAAGGGTGACATAAATGTGAAGAAACGGTCACCTGTGCTTCCTCTCAGTCTAAGGAGTTTGTACTGTAGGTCGTGAGGTAGCGGTGCCGCCACATTGTTGTCCTGTTCTCAGTGATTCGAACAGGCATTGTTCTAATGCTCACATCTTGTAGTGAGTTGGTTTGGAGACTGTTGCGGTCAAAAACATAAATTTGAGCAGAAGCATGTGGTTGATCTTGCCTGGCAACATTTCTTTCACTGAGATTATAGTCTGGGAACCCTATTTGCATTAGCGTTTTCACAGCCACCCTTCAGCGAGGTTAGGTTGAAGTCGAGCAGAATGGTGGTAGAGCTCAATGAGGCGTTCAAAACAGTAGCAATGCCGATTGGTTAAAGGCTGTCCAGCAGTTTAAAAATGAACCAGAGGTCTACACCCAGTAGGAGGCAACGATTGTTGCTGACCCTTTTCACAAAGTGAATATTGGGTCTGTCTGGTTAACACCAGGCCAGGGTTGATCAGCCATTTCAGTCAAATGTTATTAAGTTCAGCAGCGTTGAACCCGGCTTCTGGGGTGAATAGTTACTGGGTGGCCTGAGTGTCATTATGATGCTTGTGCCAACTGAGGTTGGACCAAGGCGCCACATTCCACAGTTTGGTGGTTTGTGTGTGTGTGTTTATGGTGTCAGACCATGACACTGACCACCTACAGTCAGTTTAATGTAGTTTTGGCTAGCTCCATGATGTACATTATGTACATTACAATGTGAATGTCCACCACTTCATATTCTGTATAGTGTGCTAGTTTTGCAGAATCTACTCTAGATATTTGTTCATTTAGGATAATGTATGTGTTTGTATTTGTAAAGTGTGATGATCCAAAATCAGCCTGACCATCATAAACAAAACCAGTACTTTTTCCATCTCCCTCCCCTCCTCCCCCCATAAATCTGAAATGTCCATTCCGTTACCATAAATTAGGATGAAAAATTTAGATATTGCAGATTGTGTCATCTGTCTAATTTGTCCCTGCGATAGCCCCAAGATATCAGATC
The DNA here is from genome assembly GCA_027564635.1 of Typhlichthys eigenmanni. Taxonomy (NCBI): domain Eukaryota; kingdom Metazoa; phylum Chordata; class Actinopteri; order Percopsiformes; family Amblyopsidae; genus Typhlichthys; species Typhlichthys eigenmanni. The sequence continues at coordinate 5,750 of JAODUK010038996.1, read as the reverse complement.
GTGTGCCACGCTTGGGACTGCCCTATCTGTTGTGCCAGATCACATAAATATTGTTTACCAGAAGGCTGCGTAAGCAGAGCTATTTCAAAACCAAAGGGATACTAATGGAAAAACAACAGGAAAAGGTTTTTCTCTCATATATATATATATATAAATAAAAAGAACAGTTTGTAGATTTGCATCCTTACCACGTCCTCTCAACCATCCAGAAATCACCGGAGAAATACAGCATGTATTTTTATTACTGTATTTTTCATTGTTTCACATTAGGAAATAAATCATTTACTAGTGTTTTTGATATCTTGATCCGTGCTCTATTGCGTGCGAGCTCTCTGCTGACCTGAATAACTGTTAAACTACAAACAGCATTCTGCTTCAGCCATCACGCAGAAGCCTGCATTCATTTTCCCGAATGGGAAGGCAGACTTTGTGAATAGGAGGGAATATAAAAGGAAGGATTTGTTGGGCGTGATTTACAAAGCACACTTGTCTTGACTGTTGGATTAGGTACATAGGCCTTTGTTTCTCATTCTATTAATGTTTTAAGTGAATAAATAAGATATGACGTCCCAGCCCGTCCTAATCACCAAAATATATTAATAATAAGAGATCGTTTTCACCCGCAGTGCAAACCTTAGGCCACGTTCAGGCATAACTTCTTTTTTTGATTAAAAGCGCTGGCATGGGTCTTTTTCATGTAGAAAGGAAAAACAGCTGAAATGGTTGTTACGGTTGTTATGGGAAACACCAGGTCTCACTACAATTGTGATTGGTCAACTGTCAAAAAAGCGGATGACGTAGGGCGCTTTCTTCTGAGACGTTGAACTTTTTTCAACTGAAAAAGAAGCCCAGAGCTGCTAAAAAAAAAAAACGCCTGCGGCAGCGTTTGCAGTGCCCATGGTGCTTTTTAAAACACGGCCCGCTCCATAGGGTTATAATGTAAAAAAGAGGCCAACAGCTTCCAAAAATAAGTTACGTCTGAACGCGCCCTCATAGTGTAGTATTTTACCCTTAATGACAGCAGTGTTTTGTTGCCTGGTTCAAACTTATTTTCCACTCTATAAATCAGTCCACTACTAATCACCAATGGGTGTCAATCAAATCATTAGCCAATGATCGAACCACATTTTCTAATCAAAAAAGGTTTAAACACAGGGGCTAGACTATTGTAACTTCTGCCCGGCAGAACAAGATTCACGTGAGGATTTTTCCCTGCATTGATCCTTATTGGCCTGTGTTTGCCTACCTGGCTCTCAAAGCCTAGCCTGTGTTTGTGTGAGGCCAGGTAATAGCTGATCACAAATACATTGACTGTGCTGTAGACGACAGGCCTATGTCATACCATTTTATGTCTCTAACCTCTATAGATATCTCTAAACCCAATTACCTGTCATTACTTACCTTCTCTGTTTTCACTGGTTGGTTTCATATGGTCTTTGACACAAAGATCCCATTCTCAAAGAGCATTATTTCCTGAACAAGGATTTCCTATGTTTCGATTATGCTTCAATTTGGGGAATTTGGAAGAAATTAGGGCTTTAAGAAAATACCTCATACCTCTTGGAAAAAAAACCATGTAATCCAGCACATTCCAAGACTATAATGGACTAGGTTTGTTTTTGTTTCTGAGAGCTGCTTTTATGATTCACAAAATGCTTTTTCTACTGACTTGGTATGCGACAATCTGTATCACGTGAGTCGATTTCTTTCCCACTCAAAACGCAAACTGCAGCTCTCACCCAAATAATATAAAGTCTGTCTGCTTTGCACTTGTCACATCAGTCTTCATCAGGAAGATTGTGTTTTAAAAGCCAGTTCAGCTGTCGTGTATTCCCCTGACAATATTTAAGAGAACATCATTGTGGTGGTTGACCTGGAGCCACCAATCCTGTGCTGATGTCTTCTTTTCTTTATTTTTTTTCCCAAAGCCTTTTTCTTTTGAAAAGCAGCAGAATAAGCTGAAACCCCAGTCCATTTCTATTGTCGGGACAAAGAGGGAGTATTGAGGGATGAGGAGGGGGAGGGCTGCTGGGGGTCAAGGGGGGTGGAGAGGAGTTTAGTCGAGTCCTACCCCTGCTGAGTGGATTGAAGGGGAGAGGGGTGTTATTGTGGGTGTGCAGGTCAGGTAGTGTTTTTTTATGAATGGCAAGGGAAGTTGCATCAGTATGCATTATCCAGCTGGGAGAGGCTTCAGTAGCAGAGCAACAGCAAGGCAGGGTGGGGGAGGATTTGTTGCTGTGGGCAGGCGGGGTGGTGGTGGTGAAGGGGAGCCCAAAGCGTTGCCTCTCTCACACAGCAACAGGAGTTTAGTCTGATCAAGCTTCCCGGCGCGACACAGAGAGCAGAGCGCCACACAAGCCTGGTGTCGGACATGTTCGATGATGCCACAGCGATGACTTGCAGCACTCAAACACTGGACTGTACACACTGGATTTGACCTTTCACCGTTGATTTATTAACGTTTGGGAATATTTCTGGCATGTGAATGCAGTCACTGGGAAGAATGCACTCCAGAGCCAAATCCCGGAGTTGTGACAACTACCTGAGCATTAAGGTATGAGCTAGACGTGCGCAGTGTTTGTTGAAATGCAGTATTGAACACTGGGAGTTGCTCTGTGCTCACAATACACTGCGCTTTGTTTTCAGTTATTTCTGTTCCTGTCTGCCAGGAAGTTCTTCATTATTTTAGGAGGTTGCAATCTGCATTGTACAGTGTGGTTCAGAAGAAAGTTTTCCTTCACTTAAGTTAGACAGACAATATGTTGGCATCCTATACTCTACAGATCCAGTTTGAGTAGATACTGTAGCCTCAGGCAAGATCAACTCAGATGATCAGTGTGTAGTAAATTTGGGGATATTAATTACTAAATAAATATATACATGCTGATTTCATTGCAGTTTAGTTCCAATCTATTTGTTTGCACTGTGTTCATTAAAAGACACAGGGAGTGCACAGTATATTTGTTGCAAATGAATACCTAACCAATCAGTTAATGTCCAAGAGTATATGCTTGTGTTGACAGAACAAGTCCAACACCTTTCCATTTGCTTTGGTGTGTCCACCCATCCTTTATACACACATCTGAGCCATCAATAGATTTCCATAGTTTTCATTGTCCCAATTGTCTTGTCACTGTCCAGACTACTTGAAAGAGCACTGTTCCATTTTCGATTCAGTAGATACTGTGCGTGTGTGCTAACATGGTATAACATTTAATACACCACGATCCCGATGTACAAACTAACTTCCACAGGGTCAGTACGTTTTTGTCACTGGTTGCACTGGGACAATATCCTGTCCAAAGTTGTTTAGTTTACATCCGGTTGGCCAAAGTCACAGGTGGCGACAGGAATCAAGCCTCCCTCCTCCTCAAACTCAAGAATGAAAATGTAAAGTAGCAGCTTGTGTGACCTACTATGTAGACCAGAATGTATCCTACTGTGTGTCTGTTTAAAATTGGCCCCGCTTATCCCCACCAGACCTTGGTGTTTGTTCCTTGTTGCCACCCAGGCTTCTGTTAAGAAATGAGTGTGTTTGTCAATCCAGCCACATGGGAATTCTGCGAGGGTTCAAAGTTAATCTGCTGAGATAACATTGACAACCGTGTCTTTTTAAACAATGTCACGTTATTGTACTGTTATCCACTGAGGAGGGCTGTGTGTGTGTGTGTGTGGTACACTGTGTTTATATGTGTGTCTATATTGGGAGTTGTACTATTTCAGTCAGGTTTATAGTAGCCGGAATGTTGACACGTCCATTGTCATTTTGCTCAAACCCCGTTTGACGTCGACAGTCACACACCATAGCTGCCCTCCATTTTCCTGGTGGATCAAACACACAATCACAGTAGGCTTTGGCGGCACGGTCTTACAAGGCTTTGTAGGGGGGAAGGTTTGAGCAACCTGCTGCCTTTGTTAACCCGTGTAGCGCCTAGCTAGCAGGTTGGTTAGTGAGCCATCTGCATGGGGGCTTCAGGGCTCTCCTGTTACACTCCGCTGGTGGCTTCATGCTCCACTGGAGACTTGGTAGTCAGCTCCCTTTGTGTCCCTGACCCAGTAAATGTGTATCTGTCCAACTGTCCATCTCCCGCTCTCTCTTTCTTCCTCCGGACACCCGTTGTTGTTGCTGTTGTTGTTTTTAGTTGTCTATCCCCACTATTTTCTCACAGCACAGATAAGTGGAAGTATACTGTAGCAGGCGATGTCACATTTCATCAGAGATGTAGTGTCCGTAGCAGCCTAAATTAATGTTGCGCTTATAACGAAACAACACATTCGTATCTAATATAAATTAAACATACAAACAGGAAAACCTATTCATCTACAGTTCAATAGGCTCAGGTGTTTGGTCACTACAAGCTCATTAGTTCTGGCATGACCAAATGCAATGTGTGACTAAGCAGATTATAAAATGAAGCATTTTTGCTCTTGAGAAAACATAGCCGTCAGTGTGTGATGTTAGTCAATCACTGTAGAAAGTTTTTTTTTCTTTCTGTTTACAAAAGTTAGATGCATTGCAGGTTTAAAAGACAGAAAGCCTGGTTGGCAACCCAGCCTGTAGCTGCTAGCTTCTCCCTACTTGCATCACAATCTGTCATTAAGCCATATTCAAATGTTTTGCAGTGGCATATGAAGATTTCACTCAAGTTCCCTGATTGGTTAATAGCTGGAACTTGTCAAGGGTCTTGATTGATATCACGGAAGAACAGTATTCAGATCACTTTTAAATACATTATTGTAATGGGCAACATTTAAAAGAGACCAAGCTATTTCACACTACTTTTAATTATTGAAATAGGTTTACTACCAGTATAGCTACATTTAAACCCAGCCATGGCTGAGCATTATAAATACCCACATATCTCTCTGTCTGTATGTCTGTTCATACAGGTGTGGTTACAATGGTTTAGTCTAGCTGCTGTCCGCGTGTTGTTCCGTTTCTCCGGAACAGCTGTTTGACTGAAGGCAAGGACAACCCAGGTTCCACCTGGATCCCAAGCCACTAATTATCAGCCCTGTTCCCCACCTCACACAGTCAGCCAGTTATAAATACCTCACACAGCAGCAGAGTGTGGGATGGGCCCGTGCGTCCCGGACTATGGGAGGCTATGGCTATGGCTAGACATAGGCTACATAATCACACACCGCATTCCTCCCAGGCTTAGGGTGGATGGGACGCACCGCTCTGGTCGCTAAGCTCGCAAATTCTGCTGAGACATGCAGATACTGTATGTCTCACACTTGCCAGGCGGTAGACTGACTCCAATTGGTCAATAACAACGTGCGGTGTATTATATCATATGTGGAAAGGTTATTGACGGTATGTTGCCAAACGCTAGCAAAAAGCAGCAATTGTTCAAGCTGAAGTAATATTTTTGGAGTCACATTGTAGAACTTAATTCCCTGGTCTGTAAAATTGTATGGGTTGAATAATTTATAGTTTAGAGCTCAAGGGGAATTCTTTGCTGTGCTGATTTATTGTTTTTCTTGTTTTTGTTTTTTTAAATAGCACTTATGTCATGATCGCCGGCTCTCAACTTTGGGAAAGTGAGGAACAACTCTTCGGCTTGTCCTAAGCCACGGACTGATGGCCTTCCTTCCATTGTTAGCTTTCCTCCAATAAAACGCAGTGTTATTCTTCTCCTCCCTGGTGCAACAGTGACTAATGCCCAGGGACATTTTTGTCTCCCTGAAAGGGCTGACTGCTGATGGTGTGGGGGGTAGTGGGGGGGGGGGGTAGCATTCAGTTT
>JAODUK010038986.1:0-21135 GCA_027564635.1 Typhlichthys eigenmanni | reverse complement strand
GGGCCTAAATGGTCAGCATAGCCCTCAATGGATTTGGGGTTGCCAAATATAATAACTTCCGTTTTACTTTCATTAAGATGGAGAAAGTTGTTTGCCATCCAGCACTTAATATATTATAGGCAGTCAAAAAGAGACTTAAGTGAGTTTGTGTCACCAAACGTGGCTTGTGGCTTGGGAAAGAGAATTTTGGGGTCCCTGCTGGAGCACCTGCCCCCACGACCCGACTATAGATAAGTGGATATGGATGGATGGATGATTGATTTATTCTAAACTCGTGTCAGTGTTGTTTTTATACAGAATCCCAGAGCCCCTAGCCGGGATATGAATTAACCCTTTTATTGTTCAGATTGAAAATTAATAATCAAAAATGTATAAAATATTATAAATATTTAAATCCAAGCCGTATCAATTGGCGGCTGACAGTAATCTAAGCCTAATAACTGTATATTTGCAGTTGATGGTGTCCCGCAATTATGAGTTATTGAAACAATATTTATATATTAAAATGTAATTAATATTTGGGGATTTTCATTTAACAGCTAAAATAACAAGACATTTGAGATCGTTCTCGATCATGAATATTCAACACATCATAGGGCAGGTTGTAGGTTGGCTGGCTCAGCGAGGAGTTAGTGGCAGTGTTCAGTTCATAACGGAACCTAACAGGTTAACCTGTCCAAGTGGTATTTCATTCATAATTTACATTGGTAGAGGATATTGACTCCTCAGGCAAATTTTGTTCCCTGATATGATGTTTTACATTTTATTATTATTATGCTGTGTTTTCTATCTAATCCCATTTGAGTGATTTACTAATAAATTATATGTTTTTATAAAGAAGTGGCTGTGTTTATGTACAGTATGTACTTCTATTATCTAGAATAATTTATTGACTTCAGATTTATTGATTATAATATTGGTCATAATATGAAATAATGCTATTAAATGAATAACCATACATGGTTACCGCAGGTGCCGTTCAAACGAGATTTATTTGCATAGCACATATCGAGGGCTTGTAGGCAAGGGTCAAGTGCCATTTTGGGCAGATATGAGTATAATGTCAAATTAAAGGTCTCATTGAGGTCTTTTCAGTGCCAAATACAATTGAAATAACCTGTAGGTTAAAAGGAAACTGAATAACTAAATAGTAAATAACAGTAAAAGTGGTGTTAAATTGTGTCAAAAGGGCGCAAGTGATCTTATGCACTTTTGACACTGAAAAAAGTATTATAACAACAAAGTCAAAATGGCTAGGAGAAAAGAAAAAATCATGAGACCAGCAGTTTCTTTGATATTTAATATTTATATCACATTTTTCATTTACATGTAATATGCATTATAGATAATAATAATAATAATAATCATTTTTATATTTATCTTATATTTTTTACATAATGCAGTATATTTATATCAGTTCTGCATTAGTCTATTGGAAAAGTGTTTGTGGCAAAAATGCGTATAAACATTCAACATTCATGTTTAAATAGTGATACAGTATATCACTATTTAGACATTTTTAAAATGTTTTTTCAAAAATGTTTAATTTAAAACTAGCATTACTGTTTTTTAAGCGATGCTCAATCTGATAACACAAAAATATCAAATTGTGTTTTGTGGATTGGTGGGACTTAAATGATCATACTGTATATGATTACTATTTGCAGCTGGATGAGGTGAGTATTGTATTCTACATAGGCTGCCTGCGCCTTTGGAATTCACACCAATCTGGAACATTAGGCTGTTGTTGGACAGGACAAATGGATCATAATGTGTTGCCTGATCCATAAAATCAAGTTGCAAGTTAATAACAACTGACAACAAAGTCAGGTATTTGTATCAAAGCCTCACCTAAGTTTGGTGATAACCATTGAATAAAACGTTATTTGCCCAGAGGAATAAGATAGATTATACATGTTACAACATGCAAGACTCTCATAGTAGCCTAGACCTACAATATGTAGGTATATCACTGTACCTGTACTGTAATATCCCTTTTTATAAAGTTATAGGTTACAATTTTTAACTATATTTTTGTGTGAAAAACCTAGCAGGACAATCAACTCCACACACTACTGTGACAACCGATCCTGCATTGCAGTTATTTATCACAGTGTATATTACTGTGTTTGATAATACATAATTTTTTAAAATGAGGATCAAATGTATACAAATGTTTACTCAACACATAGCTAAATCTTTAAAGGTTCTCTATACATTTTAAACATTAATATAGCCGCAAACAAGAATTTTCTATGTAAACATAGTAGCAATAACATCCTGAACAGATAAATGTATCACATTCCCACATCCCACTGAAGATGTGCTGAAAAAATACACATAAAAGCATGCCAGCTGCTCTCTCATATTGTGTGGAATTCACTCACTTGCATGAGTGAAAGCAACAATCAAATCATAAAGTCATCACCATATCAACACAGAAATAATCACCATACAGAACCATACAGAACTGATTTTAAATTAACATTGATTTAACATGTTTTAATTAAAGATTTTTGACAGTTCTAGCAGGCCTTCTCAGGCCAAAGCTGAGGTGACGCATGAAGATGGGTCTGATAGTTTGGTCTTTCAGGCCATAAATGAGACAGCTGAGACACCTGGGTAAATTGACAAGAAAGACAAATATGACGTAGGATATTCGTACAAATGTTAGTCTATCTACTTTTCCTTGAATTCCAGACAGTATGGTGGTTTGTAGGGTGGTGGAGAGGCTTAGAGACAATTGAATGAAATGCAGCAGAAGAGTTTTGCTGGCCTTGTTGGCAGAGGTTTTGTCTGACGAGGCAGACCTAGCCGCTAGTATAACATTGACATAGGAGAAGATTATGACCAAGCCCACACACACAAACAGTGTGCACATTAACCACCTGCCGAACATAAAGAATATCTGCAGGCGGAAAATCACTTCCTTGGCACAGTATTCCTGCATCATGCTATTGAGGGGAGCAGCATCCATCAATGTCAGCATAATGAGCCTGCTCAGGAAGTTAACAGAACACACAACCCACATCAAGGCGATGGCCACGCCGGTGCTTCTGACGGTGATGATGGTGACATGTCTGAGAGGGAAGCACACAGCCACATATCTCTCCAGAGACATCACAGCCAGGTTTAATGGTGAGATATTTGTATTGATTATGGAAATCATGATTATTATAAGACACACATAGCGCACCATGAAAGCTCTAGCAAGCGCCAGGCCATAGAGTATCTGGCCCACTGTCATCTGGAAGGTTTCTGCCAGGAGGAGGTTGTACAGAAGGATGTAGCGGGAGGTCTCACGGAACACCTGCTTGCTCGTCAAGGTGTACTGCATGACCATGTTAATGTAGAGGAAGATGAAGCAGGTGGAGATTGTGAGAAACCCAGACACCCCCTTTACCAATTCTGACTCATACTGCTGGATGACTGAGATGTTGGTCTGGCTGGACATGGTCAAACTGGAGAGAGAGAGAGAGAGAGAGAGAGAGAGAGAGAGAGAGAGAGAGAGAGAGAGAGAGAGAGAGGAGCCATGTAGAAGAGAAAGTCTCATCAACTAAAATTTGCAGTTTAATCTGTATTTATCGATTAAAATTGTGCATCAACTGTTTTGTGTCTCCATGGACCATGTCACTGTGGAAATTTAGAACTTCTGTTGGCATGACTCTCTCTTCTACGTGGCTGTAGTCCAAACCATTCCATAGGCCACCTTAAAAGCCTCTACATTTGTTTAACATCTGTTAGAATATTACACACAATACAAAAGGTATTAGAATCATTTAGTGACATCAATCATTATAAAACTCCATTCAGATCCACCTAGCAAAATGGAAAAATCAACATCATACAAATGTAATTATACATTTTACTAGTAATTAATAATGACAGAAAGCATTCAAGTTTTACCTTCTTTTGAGTTTGAAGTCCTAAATGAATGAGTGTGTATATATGAATCTATGTCTGCGTGTGTGTGTGTGTGCTGTATAAACTCCTACCCCACCGTGGCTCAGTGTGAGGTGGCAGTGCTGACACCAACCTGCTGCCTCTTATATGACATCTTGACTGACTACTTCAATATGTCACTCCAGCCAGTCCCAGGTCACTTGGGTGTGTATGTGTGCATGTATGTGCACGCCCACACTAAGTTGTGCTCATGAGAGGATGACACCTTGACAGAGGGCTACTATGGTGATTGGTACATAATGCATGCTGAGAACAGCACACATACACACCAAAAGACTACATTGAGAAATTGAGACAACTTATTGTAAAGTTTGCACCCCTACCTGGGATCAGCCGTTGCCCCTTTCGTCTATCCTTGCCGGTGTATTGTCCACCAGCATGGAGCCCTCCGTATGCCCAAAGCACCACTACCACACACTGGATTCATTGTTAGGTCTATTCCGTGTCATCAGTGCGGGTGGGGTTGTTCTGGGTATAACCAAAGGAGAATAGGGTCTGGATGTGCTCAATTAAAGGTAAATGTGCTTATTTTGTCACATAAACATACATGTAGCAAAATTCATCCTCTGCATTTAATCCATCCCTCAAGGGAGCAGTGGGCAGCCGCTGTACAGCGCCCAGGGACCAACTCCAGATAGAGGCTTGTGTCACTGGTCAGATGGCACTGACTGGAGTGTGAACCTAACATGTTTGGGTTTTTTTTTTTAAGTGGGGGAAACCGGAGCACACCCAGGCAGACAACATGCAAACCAGGGTCAGACTGGGACTGAAAAACGGCCCGGGACTTTGAAGCCGACCGGCCCGAGAACCATCTAGAGTAGACCTTGTTGGCAAATACAAATAGCCAACACACCATCCACTATAATAAACTATGATGCAGTAGTTTATAAAATTTTGTAGATAGCCTGGCCCTTTTTATCATCGTAGTAGTTATATAAATTTCAGCACCAATACAATAAAAAGAGTTTACCGGCAATGTTAACAACCTAATCCTATTGGCTATTAACCTACCAACTCTAGCCAACAGGATAAACGTTAGAAAAATTGAAACAATGTCTATTGTTTGGATGTTTTAATTAGGCTAAGGGTTAGAGTTAGGGTTAGGCTAACCCTATCTAAACATAGAAAAAGTTGCTGCTTGTACCTGACATCTCTTGTAGGCTATAGCCCGTACTGCGTCTCCAGGCTGCTGTCACTTGGCTTTGAGTGCAACATAGGCCTGTGTGTTCTGTCTTTTACATTTGACAGCAAGAGTAGTAATCTTCTCATTTTTTTCACACGTACATATTCGCCAGCCCTGCACTCGATTTATATGGATAAGAAACTAAAATTAAAAAATCTCATACACCACCTTGCATTCCATTCGTGTGATTGATACTAATTAATAACTGTCACTTTTTAATTCGTAGAGAGTTAGTTTAATGGAAACCGCAGTGTTTTTCTCTCTGGTGTGGGTCGGCTCCCACAGCTCAACATAATATGCTGTGGGGTACCCATAATGCAACCGGTGTAATAATTTCTTCCGAAATAAAATAAAAAAATATTGCACGTTCTTTGCGGACTGGTGGTACAGAGAGTACATCTTAATTATAAATAAAAGTGGTTATCCAGCAACCTCTGGAGTCATGTACTGCCAATGGATTGCCAAGGCGGTGGACTATAGACAATGTATGGACTCAATGTTTAAGCCTGGCTATCACTCCAGTGGTTTTGCCCGTGAGAACTGTAGCCCCATCTGTGGCAATGCTGATGAGGTGTGTCCCCAAAAAAGCATAATCTAATCCTGTTAGGCGAAAGCTCTGTCTCAAACTTCTGTAAATTGATTCTGCATCTGAGTCAATAATAGCATAATATAAGACTAAATTAAGTAGTATGTTGATTTCACATCTGATATCGGCTAATAACAACATCTTACATGTTGATAATAATATTCATTGCTAATATGTTACTTAAATTACATACAAGGATGAAGGAAAGCCTAATGTATGAAGTTGGAACTATCGGTTTGTGACATCTTAGCCTATCTTTGCTCTGGAATTCATGGGGGTGGCGTTTTATGATCCAGGTGCCCCATCTAGAGCCCATCCTGTGAGCTCTTAACCAAACATTTCATTTGTTAGAAGTCATGTTTTCACAACTCTGAAGAGCATTTATTCAATTGAATTAGTAGTGGTAATTCATGGGTACTAAACATAACATACAAAGGTTTGGTTTTCCTCTGTAATTTAAGGCGTATGTCCTTTTGCCTAGGACAGACCTGTGTTCCATCAGACAGGGACCTCTGTCCCAGAAGTCTTTACGCGGGAGGGGTAGAGACGTGTGATGGTATTCTTTACATGCCACATCATAATATGTTGTATCTGCATATTGTTGTTGCTTATTATTTCTCCCGTTACGCTACATTAGCATTAACTAATTTACCATGAGATATATATCTCACAGTTATCATACAAATATTCTCAGAAATGCTAGTGTTATGGAAACAAATATATAGTCTACAAAGAAACATGCTATATTTTGTATGAATGTAATTAACTCAAAAGTGCATATTTAGCTGTGGTCCTGACATCTTTGTAGAGCAATGTTGCTACAAGAGAAGAGTTGAGTCAATGTGGATTTTGTGAGGCTCAACATTAGAGAAAAAAATTAATGTGCACCACTTTGAAAACAAACAGCATTGTATCTAACGTACACAAAATTATCCCTGACATCCCTTTAAACAAATTATAGGTTCATTTCATTAAATAAAAACTAAAAAAATGTATTGTATCCTAATTTTTACTCATGACATAAGATACAGCTTTAAACGTGATTTATATAATTAAAAAAATAATATGGCAGCAAAACTATTTTCTATGTAAAGATATAGTGAAGTAATTGCATTCTGAACAGATAATTCAATCCTACTCCCTCTGTGTGTTGTAAGGTTGTAACCTTCTTTTCTTTGCTTTCATATCCTGGCAGGCAGCACATGCATTTCAAATCCACTTTAATGTTGAAATAACCTTTTGTTGATGTGCTGATGTTACAAAATACACGATTAAGGAACCCATCTTGGTGAGGGCGGAAGGTTGCTCCCCGCGGCCTCTGAGGAGCCAAGCCATCAGCTCAGGCCAGCCTGGGCATCTAATACACCCACGTGCAGTTGCCTCCTCCCTGCTTCCTGGGCAGAGGTTTAAAAGACTTTCCATCCTGGCACCAATTGCCAGTCCATTGTATTTCTTTGATGCACGTACCAGCGATCGACCTACTTCTCACCCGCCTTCGCCTCGTCAGGAAGAACAGTCTGCCGACCACTCGCCTGACGATCTCGACTGTCTTCTCTTCGCCGGACAGCCACGCCAGTCTTCTCTTCGCCGGACAGTCTCGCCAGACTTCTCTTCGCCGGACAGTCTCGCCAGTCTTCTCTTCGCCGGACGGCCTCGCCTGTCTTCTCCTCGTCGAACATCCGCTCAGATCACTCCCCACTCTCCAAGACGGCCTCGCCTGTCTACAGAATCCCGCCACACGCAAGTTTAACCGGCTAGCCGGCATTGCAAGCAACACCGCCTTAACCCCTAACGGTTGTATACATCCTGTTTATGTAAATAAACCCTGTTCTATTTATAACTGCCATTTCCTGCCTCTGTGTCCTTCACTTGGGTCTCCGCCCTTCCCAAGGCCGTATCCTAACACAAACGACAATTTCTATAATGTATTACATTTTCTAAGTAACTTGCCAAACAGATTATAATGTATTTGTGTGAATATTATTTATTCTGTTCTCATGTTAGTTATGTATTTTATATTACTTACTTTATTTTCATCTCTTTTCTTTTGTTATTTCTTATACAGTGATTAAATTGTAAGAAATTCCATTTATCTTGGCTCTGCCAATTCACTTTAGGAATAAAACAAAACTTTTGAGCCTTCGCCTATTGATTTTGAGCCTTTACTTAGCCTAATTATTTTCCAAGAATGAATAAAAGTGAAACATTACTGTATACATACAAATGATATCATTTCTCACTTTTGTCTTTGTGCGTGTGTGTGTGTGTGTGTGTGTGTGTGCGTGTGTGTGCGTGCGTGCGCGTATGAACAAATCCCCATACTCCATCTGTCATTGTATCGTGCTCTCATGAGCACTACTTACTGTACCTATACACACACAGACACCCAAGTGACCTGGGACTGGCTGGAGTGACATATTGAAGTAGTCAGTCAAGATGTCATATAAGAGGCAGCAGGTTGGTGTCAGCACTGCCACCTCACACTGAGCCACGGTGGGGTAGGAGTTTATACAGTACACACACACACACGCACACACACACGCGCACGCACACACGCAGACACACACACACACACACACACACACATACACACATAGACAGCCATAAACTCGTATCTCTCAATCACTCATTTACTAATTCAAGAATCAAAAGAAGGTAAATATTGTCTACATTAGAATGTCATATTTTAATTTGTATGAAGTTACTGTTTTATGTGATATTAATATTATCATTTTGATAGGTGTATCTCAATGCATATTATAATGAATGTCACTTAATTATTCTAATACATAATTACAATATTGCGGTGATTTTATCAAATCAAATATTAATTTCACACTCCAGGATGTTCTGTGTTTTGATTGTGTGGGAGTATGTAGAAACCTGGCTTGTGTGTGTGTCTGTGTGTGCAGAGGTTGTGGGATACTCAGATAAGCATCACAATGAACTGAAATCATAATGCAATATCCATTATATCAGATAGAATATTGTAAATATGTAACGGTGTGAGTGGGATTCAATAGCAGTCATTTCTGCTAGCTATTTCTGAAATACATTAATACTGTAATGTGTGTAACACTATGATTCTAATTGCACCTTACGCACATGTGGATACTGAAATAGCTTTAAACGTGCCCCAAGCAATGATTTGGACAAAAATAGGACTTAGTATAGGTTTCGTAAAAATGAACACAAGATTAAGATAATATGCTGACACTGCTGCTTCTTTGCCACTAGATGGCAGTATAAACTACATAATCCTATGCCGTGATAACTTTCACCAATATTTTATTAATTGAGTATTCAGTAAAGTTGTATTATATCCCTGTGCCTAGCAAAACTCATCTTTCTTTTCTCTCTATTTCACGAGATGCAGGCTCTGTCAGTGTTGACTATGTCCAACTCGAGCCAGTCTCAGACCAACATCTCAGTCAGCCAGCAGTATGAGACAGAACTGGTAAAGGCAGTGTCTGGGATTCTTACATTATCCCCCTTTGTGATCTTCCTCTACATTAACATGGTGATGCTGTTCACCTTGAGGAGCAAGCAGGTGTTCCGGGAGACCTCCCACTTCATCCTTCTCTACAACCTCCTCCTGTCAGAAACCTTCCAGATGGCCATTAGTCAAATTCTCTATATCCTTGCACTTGCTAGAGCTTTCATGGTGGGATATGTATGTCTTATAATAGTCACGTTTACCAAGATCAACACGGACTTGTCCCCGTTAAACATGGCTGTGATGTCTCTGGAGAGATATGTGGCTGTGTGCTTCCCCCTCAGACATGCCACCCTCGTCACCATCAGAAGCACCGGGGTGGCCATTGCTGTGTTGTGGACTGTGAGTTCTGTTAACATCCTTACCAGGGGCATCATGGTGATCTTTCTGGACCCTGCTCGCCTCAATAGCATGATGCAGGAGTTCTGTGCCATGGAAGTTATCTTCCGCCTGCAGATATTCTTTATGTTCGACAAGTATTTCATTTTTGTACTGTTTGTGTGTGTGGGCTTGGTCATAATCTTCTCCTATGTCAATGTGATACTGGTGGCTAGGTCTGCCTCGTCAGACAAAACCTCTGCCAACAAGGCCAGTAAAACTCTTCTGCTGCATTTCATTCAACTGTGTTTGAGCCTATCCAGCAGCCTGGTCACCACCATACTGTCTGGCATTCAAGGAAAAGTAGACAGACTAACATATGTACGAATCTACTATGTTCTATTTGTCTTTCTTGTCAATTTACCCAAGTGTCTCAGCTGTCTAATTTAAGGCCTGAAAGACCAAACTATCAGACCCATCCTTGTGCATCACCTCAGCCTAGGCCTCAGAAGGCCTGCTATCACTGTCAAAAAGCACTAATTATTATAATGTTAAATCAACTGGAGCAACCGAATGGCTACAATCTGAATCCTTAAGACCAGTATACAGTAGTCATTATGTATTTTATGATATAGTGGTGACTTTATGACTTTATTGTTGCTTTAGCTCATAAAGCAGGTAAATTGCACACAATATGACAGACCAGGTAACTTTAATCCTGTATTTTATAGCATCAGCACATCATCAAGTTTCAACAAACTTTCACCAATAATGAAAGCTTATGTCGCTTATGACTAAACAATGTCCTGAGTACAAAATAGGATACAATATATCCTTGTTGTTACAGTGTGCAGTTAATTGTTCAAATGTCACAGTCTGTTTAAATGGGATGTCAGAGATTATTTTGCAGAGAACAGTTCTTTTTTGTTTTGAAGCGAGCGAGCGCAATTTGTCTCTTATCTTGAGCCTCGAAAATTCAACATTTACTTACCTAGATTCTCTTGTAGCATTAGGCTGTCTACAATGAAACCGGGATGATATTTAAGCACTGTTAACTACAACACAGTCTATAGCATGTTTCTCTCTCTCTCTGTAGGATATTCTTACAACACATTTTACGTGCAAAATTACAGTTACATGTTATTGACATTTAACAAGCTATATGAGCTCTGCCAGAATCAGTAACCTCTATTTAAACCAGTAAGGTTAGCCCTAACCCTAAGAGAAATACTGCAATATGATTATGGTCTGTTCCCGTTTTTATATTTGTCAAATTAACCAAATATGTCCTTGCGGACCACTAGCTGCCCATCCTCTGATTATGCATAGCACATTAACAAAGTGGTGCAGACCGCACCAAACGAAAATATCCTAGTCTTCGTAATGCGTATCCAATGTGTGGGGCGGAGCTCATGAGGGAGCACCCTATGGCATTGAAGGGAGAGGTAGTTTTGTTTTGATCAAGTTGAAATATCAATAAGCATTCTTCTATATATCTCGTGGATGGCAAGGTTCACGCATACTATATTGTGCTCACATTTTTTTAATTGTTGAAAGTGTACTAAGGGTAGTGATATCAAGCTGCTGTTTGGAAATTTACCCTGACACTAATGGACAGTATGTGGGATTTCATCCCCAACAGGAAATGGCTACAAAAACATTATCTTTATACGTTTTCAATTTTTTTCATTTTCAAAAAGTTTTGTTTACACAGCATTTAGGCATAAGGTCACAGGTCACACACTTTATTTGCGAGAGTGTGATATTGCTTTTATACAACATTTAAAACCAATGATATTTATAAACCAAGCCTATCCTAATTTAACAAAATTACTTCTTTCGGAATAAGAAAAACGTGCTGCTTAATTATTATTATTATTATTATTACAACATCGTCTCTTCTATGTAATAAAACAACAGGCTTATATCTACATACAGTAGTGGGACATTGATAGATACCATTTGTTTGTAGATTCATTTTAGAAATGCACAAAATAGAATGAGGAAGTAGGCCTAAACTAATATACTAAAAACTGGGATAGCTTACTGTACATGCAGTTTCTGTCAATCCTCTGATTATGTGTTTGAATTAAAAACCATTAATTGACATCAACAACATTTGATTTTAGAAATAGGCTAACTGCATGTTTATACTCAATTCTAATGTATTCAGGATGAATTAAGATTACCACACTATGTAGTCGCGCTTTCCTCCAAAAATCATATTCTACTGTTTTTTACATTCTGAGGTCCCTGTACTTTGGTTCTGCTAAAATGCTAAGTGGCACAAACCCTATCCTGAGTACACAGATTATACAACCATGCTAAGGACTATTCCAATGATAGTCATACCATTACATTCATCATTCATTGCAATTGAAACACTGTAATTTATATCTTGATCCACTAGAGGCCAGCACAATAACTTTCAATATAATATTAAATGTGAAACCTGTGAGTTGTTAGTTTTACCAGTAGATAAATAAACATTTCCCCACATGGTCATTTCATATAATTTTAACTATCTAGGCATCCATCACACTATCTCAGAATTAGCAGATTTTTCCCCCATTGGATTACCGGTATGCAGACTGTAGCCTACAATATGTTACAGTGTTGCACATTAGGAATAAATAGCATATTGAATCATCAAAGCATTAATGTTGGTAGGCCTGCAGTGTCTTACTCTAGCTCAATTTAACAGATGCTTTTCATGCACTTTGTGACAAAGTTCTTTTCACCTGGTAGCAGATGTCCAATTTACAATTTAGAGAAAATTATTTGTATATCAAAGGCATTATGTAAAACCTTTAAATTTGGTGTTCCTTCTAGAATTAATGTTAAACGCTGCAGATTTATTGACACGCAAACAATGTGTTGATACAGGAAAGGAGGTTTAGGAATCACTGCCTCTGGAAACGCCAAGAGTCAAACATCAGCAGCTCACACAAAAGCCATCGCTACAGAGGCTCACAATCAAGAGGACAGCAGCAGGGAAATAAGGTAGCTATCACTTTAATGGTTGCCACAGAGACCAGCGTGCTAAATGTTGCAGGGTGGGGGGTTCTCTTTTCAAGACATGTAAACATAGCCAAACCCATTGCCAGGCAACACAACACTGTGGTAGATGCCATGCTGAATATTAGAAGGTCAATTCATTTTGTACAGAAGACAAGGGCATGACAGTTCTGCTGAGGCTTGAAAGATGTCTTCCAACTTTCTTTCTGCATGTGATACGTGCTGTTGTCAAGGAAACAACTGTCATAATATCATTATTGTACTATATAGAACCTGTTATAAATTATACTGCTGTTATGACTTCTTTACAGTATGTTATCTTTCCTGCCCCGTTAGGTCCATAAATACCAACTCTAATTTAGTTTACACATGCTTCACAGTTTGACGGATTGATTTGATTGATTTGACAGTCACTGATTATCTTTGTGTGTTTAACTTTCATAGTCATCATTGTACGATTTTTGAAACACTTTAGTTGCACAGAATATTAATGCCGTCCGGTGTGCAGTATGAGTTTTTACTATGACCAAATCAAGGTCATTAATAAACAGCGGAACACAGCATAATAACGCCCTTAAATGATAGGATGGCAGCAGCCCCGTGATAAAGGCCTCTCAAACGATCACAGCAACGTTTTTTCTCTACATACAGTGCAATACATTATATATAAAAGACTGGAGTATAATCTCTTTGTGTCACATTTTGACCCAGGTAACTTCAACACATTCATCACTCTCATGAAATCGTCTGTATAGAAAATGCCTTGATATTCGATAGCTGGATGAGCCACCTACCCGTTAAACTGAACTCCCTCTTGCACATGGCGTGTGTATGTGTGTCTCAGCTGTCTGTGGCTGTAAATAAATAAAACATTTAAATAACACATTATTTTACCAGCCTCATGCACCTAATACTGCTGAATATGATTAAATATGTAAATCAACAAGCCCTCTAATTTGTACATTTACCCTTGCTGGTCTGAATGTGTGAAAATTCTATGTCCAATTTGAAAGCAACATTTGTTATATTGGAGAATAATCTGTACTGTTAACTTAAAGAAACAGTGTAGGTGTACGATTGTCTGCTGCTAGATGTCACACTAAGCACCATGGATCTCAGACTAAAAACAAAAACATTTTGGGACAGTATGAAAAATGCTAATGAAATCAAAATAGGACTGATTTGTGAAATCGATTCACCCTGTACTATTTTGGAAACAGTACAACAGCACATTCTTTTATGTTTTTCCTTGATACTTTATAATTTGGCATTACATTTCCTTTAGTTACACAAAAGTGTTTGGGTACTGAAGACACATTACAAAATGTCACTGAAAACTCCTAGTCTGAGAATTCAGTCAGTTCCCAAAGCAAACGCGTGGATATCGTATGTTCTCCGTTTTCCTTTTTAAACTTAAATTATCATAAATTATCTACATTGTGTGTTTTGTGTTTGTGCACAATAAATAGATATTGGTCACATAAGACTGTTAAGCACAACAAAGTTTGTACGCAAGAAATTAACAGTTTTTTACATCCAATACATCTTTTGACACTGAAACAAAAACATGCACACACATGCACACACAGACACACACATGCACGCTCTCACACACACACACACACGCACACACAGGCACACCCGCACACAAATTATAAACCAGTGTGCCAAACTGTATGGTAAAAATGCATTCCCAGCCCAGCCTGCTGGGTGTTACAATGTTCCAGTGTCTTTATAAATTCATGCTGAGAAAAACAAGATGTCTGTGATAACACTAATGCATGGATATGGCAGTGTAGAACAACACAGTGGGTCGCCATTTCCTTTGTGGCAGCTGTACTAGTCCCTTGAGAAAAAACAAGCTGGAGCATCAGCATCTGAAAAGGGATAAAAAAGATGAGAGGTAGCCATGGCAACAGCAGACTCACATGGCAATAACTGCTCTGTACCCAAGAGGAGAGGACAAGATGGAACAGAGTACAAGAGAGGGAGAAATATGAGAGGCTAGTATGGAAGGCAGGCAGAAAGCCACAATTAGGTGGTTCTGAATTCAACCCGACTGGGCTTGAGGACGGAAGAAGAAAAACTGAAGAAGAAAAATCGGGGGTTGGGTGTTCGCCTCGGTTCTCCTCCTCTTTTGTTGCTCAGGATTTCCTGATGAACACAAAAATGATGACATCATTCCGTTTTTAATCCCACCAATCTGCAGGGTTGCATTTTACTCCTACTAAACACGCAGGAGACAATATTGGAGAACTAAGCACACCACCCTCATGAAAGGTGAAGAAGGTGATCCATTGCCTGTGCCTATTAAGTGTAGTCATGCCTGCTTGAGTTAAGACGTCTGCAAAGCCCCCCGGGTCGTCACTGAAATTGGTTTAGGGACACACTGGGAAATGCCTCCGTGAATTTGCGCTCGTTCTTGTCTAATACTCCAAAGTTACTACAGTACCTACTGCAATTGAGCAACCTAACCCTGGTAGTGTGGGCGTGGTCGTCATGGTCAGGCTGAGGCCACTCCACTGTACCAGCTGACTCCGGAGTGGACCACCGGTGGTTCAGGTGGAGGGCTGGGCTAGACAGCAGTGCTCCGCCCCAGCAGAGGGAACACCATGGGCATACCACAGGTGGGCTCCAGCCCCCGGATGTCCTGGACGCTTTCCGGGTGCGTCCTGGCTTCGCGGCGAGGCATGGTCGCCATGGCAGCGGTGGCCTGTGCGGGCAGGTTGTTGTGGTTAAGGTCCACCGAGGACAAGAGGTGGCTCAGCGAGTCCCAGCGCCTGGAGGAGGGCAGTCGGATTAGGGAGGAGTAGCCGCGCTCCGACCATGGCTGCGCCGGCGGGGGCTTGCTCGTCTCCAACGGCAACGCCGCAGGGGGTTCCTGCGGCTCCTGTTGGGGAAGGGGGAAGGATGGGACGCGGTGAGCGGCCGGCTTGAGGAAGGTGGCGCGGGGGTCTGCCAGCACTTCGCTGTAGGGCGGGGGAGGGTCCTCCATCAACACAGCATCCTCGTAGCACGGCGGCTTCCCAAATACCTCCGTGTCTGGAAGGTCAGGGGTCAGAAGAACACAGTTTATCACCTGCTCATTCACTCAACTGAAATACACTGTACCAGCTGGAGTAGCAGCAGTACAATTTAAGATAAGATTTAAGACAATTTAGTACTAGCAAGTAAGGGTTACAGTAATAGAACTACGAGGAGGCTCGTGTCAGGTATCGGCTAATAGGCGAGATTATTAGTGGTAATATTAACTTGGCCTGCCTTTAAGCCTGTGTAAGTCTCTAATTCCCACCTGCTCTAATTCCCACTAACTGTAAGCTGTGTTGGATCAAAGTGCCTGTAAAATTGTAGCTGATTTTCTCCTAGAAAACGCCCAGACTTTAAACTTTAAACACCTCAACAATGGTAACTCAATAGAAAGTAGCACAGGAATTTCTAAAAAGGATCACAAACAAGTTGGTTTGGCCAAGTCCTAGGGTACTACACTGTGCAGACATATGTTGTTTTGTGCTGTCAGTTTGGTTGGTAGACTACCAACCAAGTCTGTCTCACCCACATACAGTATCAATCAGTGGCTCTTATATGGAACTAATATGTATTACAAACCTGTATGTGATGTGCTTTGACCTGTTTCCATGGAGCTGTGTTACCTGTGCTAACTGTGTGTAGCTGTATGCGCAAGTCTATGCCTGTGTGCTCACGCCTTCTATATTCCATTAGACATCCTTTGCACATCACAGCTACCCACAGGATCTGTCAGTCATTTCACCACTAAAGCTCCTATTCTCTGCTGGAATAATAGGCCCAGCTGCAAGCACTGGTATAAAAAAACATTAGGCGTATTTCCATACTGTAGCAACATCAGGAAGAGGGCAGATCATCGAGATCAGATTGTTCCATTTAAAGTGCATGCGATTCTTCATGACCGTTTGAGGTGCTGAATGTAATCAGTTATTTGGAATGACTATGTATGCTGTAGGTCAGGTGTGGGGAATCCTGGTCCTGATTCAAATGAATGGGTCATTATCAGGCTTCTAACTACCCATTCATTTGAATCAGGTGTGTTGGAGCAGGGAGATATCTAAAACATTAAAACATGCAGGACAGTCAGTGGCTCTCCAGAACCAGGATTCCCCACCCCTGCTGTAGGTGAATATCTCAAAGGGTGAGGAAGAGTGATACATTAGCTGCGTTTACAATGGCCCTATTATTCTGATTGGAATCGGGCTAAAAGCCCAACCTGAAAGAAAATGCTCCATATAAACGCCACGATTGGAAGAGAAATGGCCAACCTGATCAAAATTTCATTCCGAAGCAGAGGGGTAGTTTAACCCGTTTTATGACCCGATTGAAAGAAGAAATACAAAAAAGTGTTCCATAAAATGTTTATCCCACATTCCATTTACTGTAGATGCTGCCAAAGCATTATAGCCTGTACCTTTAAGTTTGTTCGTGCCCCGCCATCCATGCCCATTCTAGTGTTTATAGTGTTTATAAATGTTTTACGATTTCTCCCTGGCTGTGCTTTTCAAGATACGGCACCGAGCTCCCGCCAACCGGCATCAACATCTCCCCGGGCCCCCATCGTTCCGTGGCATGTGGGACACAAAACACATTGGGTCAGCAAAGTTCAGGCATTCCCACACCTCCGCTCCTCTCTGCTCGACAGGCCTGCCTTTCTTTCTTTCTTTCTTTCAGGAGCCCGACTGCTAGGCTACTGCTCCCCAACTGCCCCAGCCTTGCTGACGGGCTTTGTGGCCGCAGCTGCCATCCATCACTCTTTCCTTTCTGCGTCTGGTCAGTAAATATCTCTACTGGGCTACAGTCTGCCCTCGCTGTGTTTTGTTGGTTCAACTCATTGCTAGCTGCTTGTTAGCCGCTTTCTCTCCTTTGTTCTTCACACCACTTGTCTTCCTTTTGCGTTGGCATTGTGTTGGCATTCCTACTGCGCTTTCTGGTGCTCCCTCTGTTACCCTCCAAACCCTTTGGGGTTAGCAAAGCGATGGTATAGCAACTCTACTGAATGATAATATCGGCCCAGGTTTTGCATTACTAATGGCCATGAACATCTTTTTGAGCATTTTGTGTGTTTATTTGTTGTCTCTCTCCCCCTCTGTGGATGGAGAGCTGTAATAAACCTCACTTACTGTAATAAGGCCCAGGTGTGGTGGAGGATAAATGTAAACTCAAACTCAGATCATAGTGACATTCTTATTGTCACGTTACTTATAAAGATAAGAAGCAACATTATTTTATTCCCTGTGGGCCACACACACACAGTACAGTACAGGTCCAGATATGACAACTGTACACAACAGAAAGGCTTTAATTAGTGTGCAGAAGGCTGATTCATTGTTGTATTACCTCAGTTTGCCATAAATAGCAGCCAATCGGACATATTTTATGAAAACGTTCCAGACTGTACCTTAACTAAATGAACGGCAGATTGATGTGTGTGTGTGGGGTGTCTCCCTGCGTTCTGTGTCCATCAGGGTGTGCCCACATCTCAGCACAAAACTGTCACCATGTCAGGAGTCAGGCAGGGTAGAAAACCACAAACCATTAATCAGAGTGGGATATACTGTGACCATAATTAATGATTCATCTGTATTCAGTCCAATTATACATCATGAAATGCTAAACCTTCATCGTGACAGACCATCATTGTTTTATTTTTTTTAAGTAGCAAAGACTGGCAGGAAAGAATCTTACTATTGTTATTTTTTCTACAGAATCCCTAAGAAAAGAGAGTTGAAAAGCTTTCATCTCTGTTCACTCACTGCTTTGTATGGCTCTCAATTACCAAATTAGCAGACGCTTGTGTCCGCAGCAACGACAACCAGTATAGCAACTTAAATCAGCATTGAGAAGTGTAGGTACAGTATCTATGCATCTTGGTTACGGCAAACAGGCAGGCCCATTTGTGGGTTGAATCGGGCTTGTTTGGTTGGGAGTAAAACACATAGCCCTGTTGGCTATAGACCACTGTCAACCTTTCTCCTCTGCCATTTTTATTTTATGGTAGACATCTGAGGGATTGTGAACATTATTGGATAATAAAGTCCAAGAGTTATTTCATCTGTCTTCTCCACACATCCTAGTGTGTGTGTGTGTGTGTGTGCGTGCGTGCGTGTGTGCGTGTGCGCGTGAAAAATCGACAGCCACGAAGCGGCTGAGTGAGTGAGCAATAAAGAACAATATCTTGTTCTCTCTCAGAGGCGATGCTACAAAATGACTATACTTTTTTCTGTTGAACCTTCAAATCAAACATTTGACAACTGCCAAAATACACAGTATACACAGTATACGATACTGCCAAACCGATACAGAACACGGTTTTTAAGTGGTAGACTCACATCCACGGGCAGATGGCTTGTAAAGATCAACATTGGTGAAGATGAGCTCATCAGAGCGACACTAGGTTAAATGTGCTTGCATTTGGCGAGTTGCCACAGTGCTCTGAACAAGTGCGTTGATTTGTTACCATGTGACCATTTAAAGCTGATTTACATGGTTTGTTCAGGTGACACCCACGGATGTTTATTGGGCAACCGCGCTGCAGTATGTTGTTTGAGATATTGGATTTACACTATAGACGTGAGGTTTCATGAACATCCATAATGCTAGCTCCAAACATGTTGATTTTTTAATGATTTTTAAACATGTTTTATACTCTTAAGTTGCTAAAAAGCTTATACTTTAAGCACAAACAATGTTATGCTAAAACCACGTAATTAATGTTTAAAAGTAACCTGTATTTTAGCTTGGCTAGTATGAATAATTGTACCTGTTGTATTACTGGTACTGTAGGGCTACCAGTGCTGTTTAGCGTTGCTTAGCGTCGTTTAGCGCCGTTTAGCACCATTTAGCATCATTTAGCACCATTTAGTACCCTTACCTGGCGTGGTGATCCAGTGTGCCTGGGGGAGGGGGTATGGCACATGCAGCGGGGCGGGAGGCGGGAGTGTCTGAGAAAGGCTGAACTGAGGGGCTTCCCTTGTGGGAAGCAACGGGGGGCTCACTGGCCCACCGTGACAGTCTGAAGAATCCATCTCAAGGGTCCTGAGACACTGTTCACGCAACCTGCTCTCTTGGCGGTGTTTAATCCGACGCTGGAGGAAGCTACAGAAACAGCACAGCATCACAATTAAGGCCCACACTGACCAGAAGCCAGCGAAACAGGCAAGGAAGGTGTAGGTGCCCTGAGACATCACCATGGTGACCACGGTACACCTATTACGCTCTCAAAGTTGTTGTCAGAGAAGCTGGAATGGACCTTGTGCTGCGCAGGTCTGGCGGTCCGGTGAAGACTGCTGGTTTGTATGCTTACCCAACAGAATCACTGAGATAAAAGTGATTAAGGTACGGCACATTTGAGCTGGCTATTCAGCGTGCAGCTCACTTGGTCTTTGAGTTCCACCAGACCCTTCAGAGGTTAATGATGTGAGTATTTTCCTACTCAGCGAAAATAGAAGCACTGAAATAACGAGAGTGTAGCAGTCCAAGAGTCCCGCCAAATTTGGATTTGATGAACGAAGGCAGCGCCCGATGAAATGGCTAGTGCCACACATTAGCATGCTCATTATGAATGATCCAAGTGAAGATTGGTGTGGAGGGATGCGGCACTGAAGTTATCACAATATTTACCTCCACCCCGAGTCTTGTTAGTCTCATTGTAAGTCGACCAGTTAAGTTATTCCTCTTCCTCTTTGCTTTGAGATGAATGTAGACTAAATGAATGGACGTCAATATACAGGTTTGACAGCAGTTCTTGGACCTGGAACAGAGGAGAGGTTGTGCCAAAATTAGTTATTCAAATATCTCAGAATATGAAACTGTATTAATGCATAGGCATCTATTTTAGCGACATAATAATTTACAATAAACTATGCAGGTTTGAGTATACAGCTGCATAAATAAATAAGATACCACTGGAACAATTTCTCAGATTGTTTACACATTTTTATTTTTAGTTACATTAAATACTGTTTGTATTTTTAGATTTGAATGCATAGATTTTTTCTATTTCGGTTACATTTTTGCCATTTACAGTATATTTATTAAATTTTAAAGAATGTGCAGTGGTCTTTACATTTTTTCTGCGGCTGTACACTACTGCTGGACAACAGATGTGTGTACTGTATACGTATATAGTACAAAGAATAAGGTACACAAGTTATAATACAAATACATAGGTAAATGACATTTTCACTGCACTACACAGCGCGCTAATACTTATTGCTGCTTGTGAATGTTGGTGATTCACTGAGGGGCCTTTGTGAAGCCAAACTGTTGTCGTGCTGTCTTAAATACCAATAATACTACTACATTACACATCTCTTTATTTCACTCACACTCATCATTCTGATCCAATCATCACAAATCGTTTCAACGCCAACACCATTATGTGTTAGGGTACGGCCGTAGGGGGGGCGGAGACCCAAGCGCAGACACAGAGGCAGGTAATGGCAGTGTGATCAGACGGGGTTTATTTACAACACAGATGGAATACCGCTGTTGGTGAGGGTCGTAGGGTTGCAGCGTGGCTAGCGCTGAAGACGAGTAGCAGCG
>JAODUK010038976.1:0-21138 GCA_027564635.1 Typhlichthys eigenmanni | reverse complement strand
GGGGGGGGGAGACTTGGCTCTCAAGAAGGTGTTGTGTATTTGAAGGCAGCGTGATACCTATTAAACGGGACTAGCACCTTGCGAGCTAGTCTCCTCAGAGCCCTCAGTGTTTCTGATAAAAGCCGCTGGGTGTTGTGGCACTGGGGGTGCAGTGATGGGGGGTGGGGGGTGTTGGCAGCGGTGTCAATTTCCATCGTTGCTGATGTACACAAATTGTAAACCAGCTGTAAAAGGGCGTTTGGCAAAAAAAGAAAGAACAAATAAATATGAATAATAAGAATACGAATAAGAATACGAATAATTCCACACATGGTCCTCGTCAAGCGGCTTCTCAACAGCGACTCGCTCCTGCGACGTGTCACCGGTAAATGTTTGGGGCGGAGGAATGCGGCGGTGTGCGTCTCTCGGCTGCTGCGAGGGTGATAAAAGGTAGCGTTGGGAGCAGGCAGGCACTTTGTCACGGAGCTCGGCGTTACAAGCTAGTGCGAGATACACTATCAAGCTGTTATGTATCACACTAAAAGGGACTTCGTCTTTTTAATAGACTATACAAATCTAATCTGTGCCGGTGGACTCCGGTCAAAATTGGCAAGTTATTGGAAACATATTTAGGGATGTCTGAGGTTGGAAATGCTAGAAAATAGGAGAATATCTTAGTTACAAGGCCTCCTGGGTTTTTAAGGGTAAACTGGCCTTAATATAAAGACCGGTGGGGGCAATTAGATTAGCTTGGAGTGGGTTTGTAACAGCCATGTTGAAGCACTGAGGTAATGGTTGGTGTTGGGTTTACGACCCTGAATGCTAGGTGACTCTTGAAGAATTCAGAACAGTTGGTGATGCTTGCGAGGACTGCCAGGATGCATTGGAAGACTTAAGCAGGCGGCGAATGTGTTCCCTGCCACTCATAATTACTGTCACCGTATGGCTGCTATTTCCTACACCACTTAAGAATGTTTTCCTGACTCAATGCATTTCAGGAGAGCTTTACGCGAGGTCTCAATGCCTACAGCGGTCTGGGAGAGCCATGCAAGTTTCTCTTGGTGCACAAGTGATTTAATGGAATTATGGGCAACTCAAATGAGACATTCCCATTATTACGGAATGTTAACCTTCTTATTTATGTCACCGGGTGCTATACATGTTATGCTTTAAGATTTTTAACTACTTTCTTTTTTGTTTTTACTGGAAAAAACTGTTTTTACTGGAAAAATAAATGGTTTTACCAAAAATACTTTATTTTGACTGAAAACGTTAAATTCAATTCCTTTAATTTAAACAAAACTGGACAGTATTCTAATCCAACTGTATTGTATATTTAATGTCCAAAAAAATGTTTTTGTGAAATCCTCCGGTTGACATTGATATATGTTGTTACTGTATACTGTAGCCCACAGAGGACATAAAGCAGACACACTTAATGCCTGGTCATTCTGGGATTTCTGTATATTTCACTGTATATCCATTCAGGCTTATCTGTAGCACTTGACCCCATTATCACTAATAACAGCAATTGTCTGTGCTTAACATGTTGGAGTTGCTGCATGATGGACAGCCCTAAAGTAAAGATCATATACAGTCTGAGGTGGGTTGTGTGAACTGATGGGGTAAAAATTATGTCATCATGTCAAAGTTACTCAACACCCAACATCAGTTGTCACATAAAATTTGAAGTGGTAACTTAATTTACAATACACGCCAAAGTTACAATTGGCATCATCCAACAACAATCCCGTAATTAATTTTAAATATTCCAGACATGGAATATCAGTGAATTTAGTTCACAGCATGTTTAAACTTTTGTTGCCATCTATCAAACTTTTCAATGTTTTTGTTTTTATGTTCGAAAAGTCAGGGAATTTGTCTAATTTGATTGATATTGCTTTCCATATACTGTATATAGATTTCTAGAAGTGACATGGCAGCGATGGCATCTCAGAACTACTACGATATCCGAGTCGCAGAAACCAGAGAGGCCTGAAAAGCACACAACATGCACTTTGTAAGCATCCAGTTCAAGCCAGAAGACGTCGATCACTTTTTACTCCAGATGAAATGCGCTTCTTCCATAAACACCCAAATGTTATTTAAATACCGGACTCTGGTTATTATCATTCCTGAGGCGAACTGCATGCGGAATGTGGCATCCAGCGCGTCCTTTTGGGACAGTGTGTGACAGCTCTCGTGGTATATGGCCGTGGAGATGTTTGGGTTTGCCGTGGCGTTTGCAGGTGTGCCGTCTCAACACAGTGACTTGGTCAGCCATCGAGTGTGGCTCAAAGGTTAAGGAAGACATTCTGTTTCCTGTGATAAGACAGGATGGCCCACTCTGCGATACTCTAGGACTTTAGTACAGTAAACACCTTCATCATCAGCGTGCGTGTGAGCGCGTGTGTGCGTGCGCGCGCGGGTGAATGTGAGGCAATCCTGTACAGCGCTTTGAGTGGCCCGAAGGTTAGAAAAGCGCTATATAAATGCAGTCCATTTACCAATTTCAACCAGTGTACCAAATGTACCATAATCCAAAAAGTGTTGTCAAACTGTGACAAAAATGTCAGTCTGTGTGACAGGACCCTCTATGGCAGGGCTATTCAACTCCGGTCCTGGAGGGCCGCACCCTGTAGGTTTTAGATCTCTCCCTGCTCCAACACGCCTGATTCAAAGTTGTTAGAAGCCTGATAACGACCCGTTCATTTGAATCAGGTGTGTTGGAGCAGGTAGAGATCTACAACATGCAGGGTGCGGCCCTCCAGGACCGGCGTTGAATAGCCCTGCTGTATAGGGTCACAACATGCGTTTAAGGGAGGAAATTAAATCATATTGGCTGCAATTACAGGACATCTTTTCTTATTCTGACTATATTTAATAAATGCGCATGCATTTGTCAATGCGTAGTTGATGCTGTATATGAGAAGTCATGCCCCAAAATGAGATACTTCCTTCTGGGATCAAGGGTCAGATGGTTTCAGTAGGTGGTATAGACTGTAAAGTGAGTTTCTATCCACGCATAACCTGACATGCCAGAGGAATTGTTGTCACGAGTCCATCTGGGGAGCCGCACATTGAAACTGAATGGCTGTACCTTCCAAAAAAATATTTGTCAGTTGATTCGATGAACCATCTGGTCGTTTTCGCTGTTGGCACCATGGTCGGCACACCTAAACCACGCCCGTATAGCTATAAACACGACGCTGATTGGAAAACCACGGCCATATAGCTATAAACACGACGCTGATTGGAAAGTTCAGTTGCTACACATTCAAAATGATTCCGAGGCTTTCCAGACCGATTCTCACGACGAAGTTAAACTGAAGCTAGCTGTCTCGCGGGGCAAATTCACGCATGCGCTACACCGTAGAATAGGTGCAGGTGAGTAAGGTTGTGGCCTGTGAGTCTGGCGCCCACAGCATTCAGTTCTTTTATTTTCTGTTTGGCATCATGTCTGTCTGCCACGTCTGTGACGAATGGTAGGACAAACGCCAGGGAGGGGGCGGACGCACAGTAGCGTCGGCCTGACAAACACCGGCGGTATTAATCGTCAACAAGCGTATTGGAAGAAGAGACACAACGGAGGAAAGCCAGTGGGAGGGGAGGGGGGGGGTTTAGTGGGTGCACGGAAATGTATGAATGGAAATCGGGGGGCGGTGGAGTGTTCCAGGGAGGTCTGTGGCTGTTTTGCGGCTGACAGGTACCGCTGCGTTAAAGCTTGTCACACAAAGCCCAGCAGAAGTACACTCTGTGTAAACGCTCCTGGAGATTTGTTAAACACACAGAGTGCCAGCGTGCCCGCTCTGCAGCCGAGAAGTCACAGTGGCACACAGGCACGCACACACACACGCACACAAGCACGCATGCAAACACACACAGGCATGTATACACACGCATACAAGCACGCATGCCCGTACACACACACCGCACAGGTTCTTTGTATTTATATTCCCGTGTGTATTTAGATTACGCCGGTTCTTTTTGTGTTGAGCAAATTAAACACGCGGGCCATTACTCACGTTGCCAGCGGCCATGCGCCTGGCTGCCCTGGGTGATTGGCCGGGAACCCCGGAGCGGGCCTCTGAGGCGCTGTGACATCACGGGCGTTAGACGGGTCGTCCTCGTGGGACGGCCACCGCCGATCACCACAGTTACCAACAAAAACAATTACCGCGCTCCACAAAAATAAAAAAGCAATCGCGCGGTGCGGTGATCGAGGAGACTGTAGTGGAGAGTTGACATCTCACTGCCAGACTGGAGTGGACGGAGAGGTTTCAATGGACGGGCATTTCCGCGACTTTGTGAGGGTGGGGGGGATTTTTCACCCTTCACGTAGACCAGAAGCGACAATGTCCCATGCAGATCAATGAGGGGAGGTCTGTGGGGTGGATGGGGGGGGACGCCCATAAAGGTGTAGTCAGCTAATGCATGCTATTTGTAAGCTAAGACGCATTTAGTCAAATTCACCAAATATCTCCTCGCATTTTGCTATATTACCTTTCTGTGGGTGTGTTGAAAGAAAGAATATACCTCTACACAACCCTGGGTCCATAAATAGGAACATGGTGGCGAAAACCGCTCACATCAACAAAGCCGTAGCACTACGCTCTGCTTCAGAATGCGTTTTGACGTGTGGAGCAGCCCCGCGGAGGACCATGGTCGTACGGAGGGATATTGTTAGCAAGCGTTCTCGAGAATGACTAACCCTGCCTTTAAGAGGTCTGACCCGTTCAACTTTTGCTTCCTCTGAAATGCATTACAGCAGGGGTCTTCAACGTTTTTCAGGCCGTTTTTCTTGGCTGATAGAAACATGGCACAGGGACCCCCTATCACACATGGTAATATTTGGTATAAAACATTTAGTTGCCGAGCCAACAATAATCTGTAGGGTGACCTATTGTGCCATGTATAAAAGCTAACTAACTAACTAAGCCATTAAAATTATTGACAGATTTATATATTTATGGCATAGGTTTTATTTATGTTAATGTGTATTTTGGGATCAAATAATTTGGAGGAACCCCGTGCAGTACTTCCCAGGACCCCCTAGGAGTTCCGGACCCCCTGTTGAAGACCTCTGCATTACAGTGCTCCATTTTGTTTTTTGTTATTCGAGTATCTTAGCTGCTACTGTAGCATTCGCCAATCTTATAGTAACCTGAGCATGACCTTTCTTAACCTTTAACCTCTTATGTTTTCCTACAGGTATCATATTATAACATGTGTCATCTATTCTATTTGCAGTGTAATGCTATGCTCTTTCGTGTCATGGTAAATGATTAAATGACATTATAAATACAGTTACAGCCTGTGATGGCATGTTTAGATATTTACAATAGAGTTACTGAGCCGAAGAAATAATCTGGTATTTCTACACAGACCTGACTCCGTATACAGTATAGCAACAAAACAACGTGGTGCAGACCACACACAGCAACATCATCATAGCCTTGGCAATGCGTTTTTGAACGTGGGAGGGGGGTGGGAGCTTCTGAGGGAGCACCCTATGGCACTGAAGGGAGAGCTGTTTTTGTTTTGCTCGAGTTCAAATATCAACAAGCGTCCTCCAGAATGGCTGACTACACGTTTAAGTCATCAAATAATGATGCATCATTCATTATGTGGCCTGGGAGTCTTCAAGGCGCAGGAGAACAACTCCTGAATGGAACAGCCAGCTTGTTTTATTGCAGACGAGAAGCAGCAGGTCAGTGTCCGAGGGCTTCACCTTGAAAACAAGCATCGTTTGGCCACGGGTGAGCTACACTTCCACGTAGCAAAGCATGTAATCCCATCCGGCAAAGCGGTCTTTGGGGAGGCTCTTGTTGTTCCTGCGGTCTGGACCTCGTAGTCAGGACCACATCAACGGGGTCATGGACACGTCGCGGCTTTTCCTCCTTGATTTGCGGCGAGGAAAAATGAAACAGGCGCGGAATGTGATGCATTTTAATCAGCACCCTATCCTGCCCAGACCCCCACCCCTCCCCCACCCCAATCCCTTCCCCGGCGATGTCCGTGATCACAATAAAAAAAGTTTAATTGCGCACGTACAGTATCTGGGTGATAAACTGTGCACGTGGGCCGTGCACGTGAGCTGGGAAGCCGACTCCAGCACCAGAACATGTCAAACAGAGTGGTTCAGCTCCACTGCCATGTGTGTGTGTGTGTGTGTGTGTGTCAGAGAGCTGGGTCTGGTTGACATGGCTGAGCAGAACACCAGTGACACTTCCTGATTTAGGGGATCACGTCTTACTGTTTGACCTCTTGGGTCTCCTCCTCCTGTTTAGCTATGGGCACCTTCTGCTTTTATTCATGGGGGGGGGCGGGGGGGGCGGTCACTAGCTTGGACCACTTTGATATCAGTGTTCTAATCCCCCAAGCTGACCATGTGCCACCGGCTTTGAGGTATTTTGGTGAGTTTCGAGGGTTGGATGGGATTGGAAGATGATGGATTCATAGACGGGCTGTTTTTCATAACACCGCAGACACATCTGGTGAAAAGTATTAGCGGATTCTCTTCGCTGGAATATCTTAATCTTTCTTGGCATCTGTGACCAGACGAGCGCTTACTGTGCACTACTCCAGCTATTTGGTGTTGTACGTACGCACAAGTGGCTCTGGGACACTCTCCCACTGTTTTCACTAGGAAAAGTGTTGATGAAACACCCATGGCTCAATTCCCCGCGTGATTGATGTGGAGGGAGCCGGTCGGGCCAAACAGTTCTGAAGGAGAGACGCTCGAAGCCCAGCTGCATTTGCAACATGGCGTGCTGTAGGCACTTTCGTGCCCCTGCCTTGTGTCATGCCGCAGCCCGCAGTTCACGTGTCTGTAGCCCGCAGTTCACGTGTTTGTAGCGTGATTGTAGCGGCATTTGAAAAATTAAAATATTACAATGTTATCATTTGTTTATTACAATATTTTAGAGCAAGAGGTAAACTGTAAACAAGCATGGTAAAGAGGGTGTAGGATTTAAAGGTACAGTCCTCTATTGCAAGCTAAATGTAAGCTAATTCTCTAGTTCTCTGCGCGTGTTGATAAGATTATCCGATACTTCTACACAGCCCTGGTTCCGCAAATGGGAACATAAGTAGCGAACATCACTCGTATCATCACTCGTATCAACAAAGTCATAGCAGTACGCTTTATGTGAGGCGTCGCTGTGGAGGGGCGGAGCATCTGAGGAGGAACCTTATGGCACTGAAGGGAGAGATGTTTTTGATTGATTTCAATTATTAGCAAACCTCATCCAGCATATTTAAGGTGTGTCCCATATTGGGAATTGAACCAATTTGGCAGCCGGCCTATGAAACTGTTAAGTTGTTGTTAGATTGTGTTTACTGGTGACTTTACACTTTTATCATCAGTGTTTTCGGTATAATCACAATGTGCCACATGTCATAGGACATCCCTCTCACTGAGCCTTTTTTGTTTTGTTTATTTTAAACATGTGACCTTTGAACCTTCCCTGTCGCTCTATCTGCCATGAGTAACAGCAGCTCTGTGTTTGCATCAGCTGTCGCCCGCTGCTTTCAAGAGCCTCTAGACTAAACTATAATGGTAATAAAAAAGGTAAAAGTACGAGAAAAAAAAGTTCCAAATCAGCACTCGCTGATACGAGATTTAACATGGACTGAACATGTCCAAATACAATTGAATCTGTTTTCTTATCTGAGGGTGAATACTGTACCTCGATAGCCTGTTTTGTTACATTCAGGCGTTGCACTTGGCTTATGTTGTTTACATTCTTGAGTGCTTCTGGCCTGCTGGTGTTATACTTCCTAGGTAGCCGTGGTGTACGTATCTCTGTCTGTTGCACATTAGAAGAAACGGAGCCAACGCTATTCGCAGAGCTTTTTTTCCAGTTGTCACCTGGTTGAACTTTAGCGCACGCGAAGCGCTTACAAAACTGTCATCTTTTCTAAATCCCGTAAATGGAAGGGGAGGCGGGGGAGCGGGGATGGAGTGAAAAAAGACCGCTGAGATTTTTCTGGATACTTCTTCAAAAGCCCTGCTCAGTGTTTACAGGTTAGATGAGGGTTGGGCTCAGTGCTATGGAGCCTGCAGTCTTTTACAACGATGTCTTGTTCTGTCACTTGACAGTTGACTGCCATAGACCCCCCCCCCACACACACACCTCCCTCCATCCCCCCCCCCCCCCCCCCCGCTTAGCAAACACTCTTGTTATATTTTCCATTTGAAAAATCCCAGGGGTCACCAATGCGTCTGAATGTGCGCTCTGAAGCCAGATGGGGGTTTTCCTATAAACAAGTGTACAGGCAGTTATTTATGTAGGCTATGGCACCTGACGCCATAACACCCGTGACACTCTGTTTAGTGACCAAAAGTTTGCCATAAGTCACTTTGGAGAATTAAGTAAATATTTTCCTTATGGCCATGCCATTGTTTATTATAGAATGGTGAAAGTTCTAAATCTTGCCAAATCCTCTGTTAAAAAAAATAATTTAATAACAGCTTGTCTAAAGCGAAGCGCCGTGTACATAAAGCCGGTACCTTTTCATTATTCCGAAGTCTATTTACTTTCAAACAAATCCAGAAACACCATCCTTTTCTTCGGCGGTGTATGAAAAGGCTCAGTTTGGAATACAACGTGACACAAACTGTTCACTCACTAACCTGGCATATTCATGTCATATTCAAATGTCTCTACATTTTGCGGAGATAAAGGCTTAAGGCTGCCTTGTTATGGGGTAAGTTATGTTTGCTTACAGTAACGTACTAGTCATACAGACTCATGTACTAGTCACATAAGTGGGATATGAATTGTGCCTCATTTTTTTTTTACTCTGAGTAACTCAGCCTTGAAGATAAAAGCATTCGTAACGGTTTCAGTGTTTCAAACATTTAGGCTTAGCTAAGCTCTTGTTGAAACAAACGCTTTTAAGCAAATTAATGTTATTAAGTCATACTATGTGGAAAACAACCAATTCTGCTTCTGCTAGCAAAATGTGCTAAACAAATGTTTGATGCGCATTGCTGGAGGTCCATACCAAGGACCAAGATAATTATCATAATAATAACAATATAATCCTAATGAGCTCAGCAGGAGGATACCCTTTATTGATTGCGGCATAAATTCACAATCAGCAGTGGACGTCCTGGACTAACCCCAACATAAATATTACAGGCCTTAAAAACCTCCCATAAATCTGGCAGGGACTAACTAAGCTGGTGGTCGACACAGTGGACACCCCAGGGTGAATAAACCAGGAAAAGAGACCAAACACAAGATAATATTCCAGATGAAAACCTTGGGATAAATAATATTCAGTAGTTTAAAGATGCTTATGTCTGATGGAGAAGGTTTGTTAAATCTAGCTGTGCAAACAATAAATATACATTTATACTGTAGGTTCTAGTTGGTTATGTAGAGCAACTAAAAAAAACTCCTCTATTGGTAGCTACATCTCTAAAATTATTAAGTGGCTGACACGCCCACTTAAAGGTACAGTCAGCTATTGCAAGCTAAATGTAAGCTAATCCACTTTTTGTCAAATTCAACAAATATCTCCTCGCATTTCGCTAGCTTACGGTTCTCTGTGCGTGTTGAAAAAAAAATCCGATACACAGTCCTGGCTCTGTAAATAGGAACATAAACAATGTGGCGAACAAATCTCGTATCGACAAAGCCGTAGCGCTTTGCTTCACAATGCATTTCGACGTGTGAGATGGCACCGTACATTAGCGCATATATTCCATCCATCCATCTTCATCCGCTTATTCGAAGTCTGGTTGTGGGGGCAGCAGCTCCATCAGGAGACCCCAAACTTCCCCTTCCCGAGCCACATTATCCAGCTCGGACGGGGATCCTGAGGCGTTCCCAGGCCAATGTGGAGATATAATCTCTCCACCTAGTCCTGGGTCTTCCCCGAGGTCTCTTCCCAGCTGGACGTGCCTGGAACACCTCCCTAGGGAGACGCCCAGGGGGCATCCTTACCACATGCCCGTACCACCTCAACTGACACAAAGGAGCAGCGGCTCTACTCCGAGTTCCTCACGGATGGCCGAGCTTCTCACCCTATCTCTAAGGGAGAAACCCGCCACCCTCCTGAGAAAACCCATTTCGGCTGCTTGTACCCGTGATCTGATCCTTTCGATCATGACCTACCCTTCATGACCATAGGTGAGGTTTAATGAGTTTTAGTGGTGCTAATCCTCATCCCAGCCGCTTCACACTTGGCCAGGAACCGATCCAGTGAGTGCTGGAGGTCACAGACAGATGATTTCATATATTATATTGACAAACAAACGTAACAACAAACGGAAATGTGTTTAGAAAAAAAGCAATTAGTTAACATGAAAAAAGCAAGCACATTTAAAAAACGAAAGCAGTTAACGGCCGTCGGCCCACCACCTACTAAGGAACAAACAGTCCCTGCCTTTAAGGGACCGGAACAGTTCCATGTTGGCTCCAAAAGAGATACATTACATTGCTCTTTATTCCAATATCTTTGACTGTATATAATGCTGTGAATTAGCATAACTTTAAGAATTAATCATTATATTATACGAAAAATTGCATTTAGAAAAGTAATGTGTGCAGAATTACATGTATTTTGGTTAAACGTATGCTGTATGTTGCCGATAAATAGACCAGTGGAGACCAAGATTAAAATCCTAATATGTAGCAGATGATGGGAGAAGTCATTAACAACTTTGCTGTTCTTCTTCTGCTTTATAAGTCGAGTGCCTTTGTGTCTTTCCTCTCACTCCATAATCGGTCAGTCGTTATGGAATGGGACCGATAAGACACGAGCACTTGGTCAAACTGAAGAAAACGATAAAGGGACAAAGGTTAAGTGGTAGGCCTACCTGCTATCGCCCCATCTTCAGGGAGTTCCCAGTGCCTCTTGTTTTGTCTCTTATTGTGTTGACTTAGAGACACTGGACTAGATAGCATCAGGCTGTAACCTGGTGCGTTTGACCTGCAGTATAGGCCACCACACACATACTCCCAGCTAACGGACATTCTGGCATCAGCAGTCGTCCCTTAACGCAGTGTGCACGCCATAAATTTAAAACACGGCATGTTTACTGCTAACGGCTAACGACGCACATTGCACAAGCTGCCTGTTTTCATCCCCCGATCTGCTTGGCATCAGTGGCAGTATTTCTGCATCCACCGCCACCTACAGTATCCACAGCCATCTCGACCCCTGGGTGGAGGGCTGTCACTGTGGTATAAATCGCCAGTGTGTGTTCTCTCTATCTCTGGGTGGGCTTTCAAGCCAGGCCCATCAGTTAAGGTTTCATTAGAGAGGCTCCTCCCGAAACCAACCCAAGAGGAGGAGGCCCGCTATCCGTTTTAACAGACTCTGATTTACCGTAACTGTTGTCTTGTTTCGGTGGTAAATGCACTAGTTTGTTATTGTTTCCCCTAGCCGATGTTTATGGCCCCTGCACAATCCTTTTTTGTTCTCTGGACGTACGCTACATGTAGCCTAATCTGTGTGTCAAGATAGTCCTCTGGCCAGATGGGCTGTGTTTGATATCATTTATTCAGATGAAACTTGTTTAGTTAAATCCCAGAAAAGTGGCATGTCAGTCCATTCTTTCCTTTAATCTAAAGAGAGACAGGACTGGACAATCAGGGAAGACAGAGAGAGAAATTAGACAGATTCTGCTCCAGAATCTTGCATTTGCGTGGTGTGTGTCTTTCCTAATCTAGCCAGGAAACCCATTTGGATGTCCATGGCCTCAGCCTTTGAGATCCAGAACATGCTCGAGGTTATAGCTTCATGACAACATACTGCTAGGCTCTACAGTATTTATAAGATATTGTCCAGGCCGTCATTGTAAATAAGGATTTGTTCTTAACTGACCTGCCTGATAAAATAAAGGTACTGTAAAATAAAAAATAGTTTGTTTTGCTAGGGGAAGTATCTCCGTGCTATTTACTGTTTTTCAGAACACAACAACAGGCATTTGTGTGCGCAGCTTTGGTAGTATAACGAAAAGACAGTTATGGATTAGCATTGTAAAAACATAGGCTACTGAATCCTCTCACACTTGTATTATGTAATAATATATAATATATAATACATACATAAGATGAACATATTTCACTTCTTTGCAAAATGTAAACTAACAATTACAAAAAACAACACTTTATTAACAGTGACTTGTTAAATGTTCTGTTGACAGACGCGTGTTGTAACTTTTAGGTGTACTTTTGTTACAGTTTATTTGGCTTAAAATACTCGTATTTTCGTAAAGATCCATCCATTTCACAAAGTGGGCCTTGACCTTTTGATTGAGGGTTCCAAAACCGCCTCTATTTTTGTAAAGTCACATACAAGGGGAAATATTGTCTTGTAAGCATATGAATGGCTCTCCAAACAGAGCTTATTAAAGAAAACAGAGATGTATGTTTGTGGTGCCCTATGGCGTGGGCCTCGGGAGAGAGATGATGTACTGTACGAAGCCCAAACAGGCCGCAGAAAAGACTTGGCCCGTCTGAGATGCGAGCAAGAGAGCCATTATTCACATGGACACCTTGTGTGGGGGCTCTCTGGGCTACTGAATCCACAGAGCGCGGCGTGTTTAATATTTGTTCAGGAGGTAGGAAAGTCTGCTCTTTGTAAATTCTGTAAATTGATAAGTTGGCCAGAGTCGTGGACGAGCCCGGCCCGCAACACTGAAAGTGGGCTTAGAGCTCTGTAAACAAACAGACGCACGCTCCACCGTCTGCCTCGGCCCGCGACGGAGGGCCAAAGAGAAACAATGGGGTGCGGAGGCCTCTTGTTGTATCCCACAAACACTAACATGGCAACGCTCCAGCTCCCTGGAACTCAGAGGCCTTTTGCAAAAGACAAACACTCAAAATGCGTGTGCTCTCGCTGGGGCTTCCATCTCGCCTTGATAATGCACGGCGGGCTTCAAACTGTAACGTGGTGCTGATGCGCAGTGTCTGTCACAGCTCCGCTAACTGACGCTCATACTGCCACCACCCCCTCCCTTTTTTTTCTTCTCATTCCATCGCCTTGATCTTTAGGAAATGATCGGTCCAAACC
The DNA here is from genome assembly GCA_027564635.1 of Typhlichthys eigenmanni. Taxonomy (NCBI): domain Eukaryota; kingdom Metazoa; phylum Chordata; class Actinopteri; order Percopsiformes; family Amblyopsidae; genus Typhlichthys; species Typhlichthys eigenmanni. The sequence continues at coordinate 8,124 of JAODUK010038976.1, read as the reverse complement.
GAACCTGCACGTCTCTCTCTCCCCCCAGGAGGGCAGTCGAGGTGACTATGTTGTCTATGGGGAGGGCATTGTAGGCCATGAATGCAGTGAAGTTCGATGAAGTCCCTGCTCGCAGTCCACAAAACAGGCATCGTCCGGGACACCTATCTGCTCCAGAACATCATGAGGCCCAAAGAGGGTGGAACCCTCCATCGCACAGCCAGTGATCATATTCCATCTATGTTGAATAATAAAGGTGAGATTTGATGTAATTCCTTAATTATGTTCATTGCTAATGAAGGCCTGCAGCTGACCAGGTTTATATTAACTGACTGTTAGAATCACCACCTAAACAAAAGATTGTCTTTCTAATTTGCAGCTTGCATTCTAATTAGTAAAAGATTTGGAGCATAAAAAGATTTATGGGTCTGTCTTAATCAATAAAACAGCAGACTGAAACAAAGAAAAGGACACTCTTGTAAGCTTTCTCAAGAAAACCAACAATCACAGAAAATCCATTCAAAACCTTGTTTACCTGCCAACATACACAACAGGTAAATAGGTATGCAAACAACAAACGCTGCCAAGTTAAGTCCCAGGGTCGCTTTATTGAAGACATCTGATGATTAATCCATGCTGAAATATCTCTGCGCTCCTGCCTTTCAATTTCATGACCCAAGTTAAAACTGGCCCTAAATGCCACTCGCCTCACAAGGCTGAAGGTGAAAGTATTTGAGGAATCTCGTGAGATGGATCTGTATTTTTAGACTGATGTATCCCCCCGGAGTCTCTCAACGGTGAGAGAAATACATTTCCCACTTCACTCCTCGAGCTCCTCCAACTTTTCCATGATGTCATGTGCGGCGGTGAGGCGAGAGTATTTGAAAAAGCGGATGAACATGAAACTGGAATCTCCTCCGATTTGGCTGTACATTTTATTATAATCTCTTCTCAAATCAAAAGAAAACAGGAGAACACCCAGAAAGCTTCGACTGCATCAGCTCAGACGGCTGCCAAAGCCCTGATGACAGAACCCATGCAGAAATAGTGGTGGCATAGTTGTTTTTGTCGTGTGGGTGAGACCTATGAATTAAGGACAGGAAGGCATATTAGCAAGAGCTGTTTGGCAGACATGCATGATGAGAATGCATGTCTAACATGTGCCTTAGATCGGAGAGGAGAGAGGGTATGGAAACAGTCCTATTTCAGTAGCCACTGCGTTGTGCTAACACATTGTGTAACTGTACAAGAATTTGTGTAGTCTCCGGTTTTCCTCAGGAATGCATTCTAAGCGACACCTTGGAATACGCCGTCAGGTCTTTTGACATACAGCTTCCAATAACTTACACATCATTCACAATATCTGTTCAAGGTTTAGAGAGTCCACATGATGGCATCATTAACACATATTTGCTGTTCTGCATGCAGACAACCTTTCTGTCACTAGTGAGCCTTCAAAATCATTATTAAATAAACGGTAGGACTCTCACACTAAAGCAACTGGGAGGGAAGAAGGGTCTATTGGAATGATCTGTACATAGTCCAGCATTATTGTAAGGTTGATTCATTGATCAATGAATCTTATGAACTAAACTCGTTCATCTTAACTGTAACAGTCCAAAGTCAATTTTCTTTTTCTTTCTTATACTTTTTTTTTTTCTTACTCAGATATTTTACGAACAGGGCCCAGAAACCATGCAATCAAACTCCACTGGCCTCGCATCAAAGCTGTTGATTGGGTAGCGTTCCGGTTACCGATTCGCAAGGTGAACGGGGGTGTGTGTGTGTGTGTGTGTGTGCGTGCGTGTGTGCGTGTGTGTGTTTTTAATTCTTAACAGGGCTTCATGCACAAATATGCCCCAGATTCACCCTATACAAAACTGGGCAGTGCTGTTTTCATTTAGCAAAACAATGAGTGAAGGAGAAGTCTGAACAATGGGTGGAGGAGAAAGAAATATACCGTTTGGCATTGCCGGGCTCCTCGACACCTGCAGTAAAAAAATACAAAAAAATAAGAAAGCCTCCACTTCTTCATGTCTGGGTTTTGGGTAGCACCTTGGATTCCAAGCTGATTTGGTGGTGGATGTGGTCAAGAGGATATTTACATGTGGAGAAGATTAGCTAGTGGCTCTGATAGACACTTCATCATCAGGCCTGAAATGCTCTGTAATGACTTGAGGTGCGTTCAGAATTAGCAAACAGCGGCGAACGTTCGTGACAAACATGTTTTGCTTTGAGCTTGAATTTTGCACAATTTGTGTAAACAAATCTAAAATATTAGATTTAAACCGCCACCCTTCGTCCAACTTCAATGTGTGTTCGGCGAGAACCACCCCGTCAAAACGTTTGCATTTGTTCACGGCGAGCACAATGCAAACGCAAAACTGTTTTTAACACGTTTGCAAACGTTCGCTATGTTGGCATATTCTGAACGCACCTCTGGCAACATGCAGCCCATGCGGTAGGTGAGCAGTGTTCTGTGCATGTTAATGAGGGGAAGTCCGTTTAGCCTTCTGATAGGCAATCACGCATTGCACAGTGCCTTCAACTCAATGCCTGTGTAGTGCATGTCTTGGAACTTTTTGTTGGAAGGCACGCAAGGAAACTATTTGAAATGGATGCAATGAACAGATATTATTTCAGACACGATAACAGTGGCCTGTTACTGGTAAATAGTGTATCCTCCTATTAAAACTGCCAAACGCTAGCTATATCTTGGCAATTATCAGCATTAAAGTGCCACACTATAACTATAAGATCTCTGTTTTCTCATTAGTCAACAGGTGGAATGTGCCGATACATTTTTCCTGCTGTTGTTTTAAGCTCCTAATTCATCCGTGAAATTGCTCACATGTTCATTCATCATCCGACCAGGAGCATTTCCAAGCGCAAATATTACCTCAGTCAGCCAGTAAACAGATTAATTATTTATCAAAGAGTCCACGATGTAATGAAAAATCACACAAAAGGGATACATGAAATGAATACCTTGGGTTCAAGAGACGCTTAAAAAATAAACCCTATAGTACTCCAACTTGACAGCCCTGTGATTGTTTGTAGTGCCGACCCCGTTCTCTAATTGGATTCATATTTACTTGTACTACAGTAAAAACATATTGAATATGTGGGATACCAGGGGTCTGTGAGCTCAGACACATAAATATAGCTTTGTTACTTTTCTGAAGGAGAAAAAAGGAAAACCGTAGCGTGCCCTGTCGACTTTACACTGATAACTGATTTCTGTGGTTGTAAGCGTTTTGAAAATCTCCCGTGGGGCCCCGGCCAAGTCCTGTTCACCTACCTGGAATGTACAGTTAAAGCTGGTGTGTGCAGCTAACATAAATACAGGGCACGGCTGTGGGGAGAGATGGCAGGCCTCCTGCGTCGTGCGATCGAGACTTACAGGTGGAGTCAGCGACGCTGGAGAAAGCTTGTTGATATCTGAACTCTTTAATGTCAGACCGTCTCGTACAGTGAGTCGCTATAGGCTGTTGTGTCAGCTGCTTGTTCTACAGCCGTGTGTGTGTGTGTGTGTGTGTTCGGCTCCTGCCCTCGATCACAGACAACTCATTAAGAACATGAGGTCAGGCGTTCGCCCGCTCCGTCTGTGATCCTCCTGTGAGAAATCCAGCTGCTCCGTTGCCACGGACACCACCCAGGGAGAAGAATTCCACCGTTCCACGTCACTTGCCCCGCATTTAGTTCAGCTATGGAAATGACATCGTGCTTGTTAAAAACTCGCTGTCTCGCTTGACGGATTGGGGGGGGGGGTGTGGAGTGTGTGGTGGCAGGACATTTTGTTTAACCGCAAACGGACTGCTATTATTAGGATTGTGTACTTAATTCGTTTTTGACTTCTGGCCTGTCGAGACATAAAGTATGGCCAGGAAGCTTTTGAAGTCCCCGCTATTGTCACTTTTGGAGCGGTGTGAATTTAGTGAACTGTTGGTTTGGGTTGCATTTGGGGAAGTTGGTATAATTCACATTCATTAAAGGCTTGTTTGAAAGTTTCCATTCAGTGCTTTTACTGTCCATTTGTGTCCTCAATGAGTCAAGTAATTGAAGACAAAGAATCATTAATCATGACAGCTAAACCTCTGTATATTAAAGTTGCTTTTAAAGTTCTGTTGCAATGGTTCAGAGAGTGAGTGTTATTTTATACTTTGTGAAGTCTCAGAGGAATTGATAATCAGTGTAATACTCCATGATTTAGTCGACCTACATTAAAAACAACATTGACGTTGATATAATCTATGACTCTCTGTAATTATTCATTCATCAGTTAGTCTGAGAGATAAGAAGAGCGTATAAGATTAGTTATCTTTCCAAAACTCCGGAAAAGATGAGGTCATTGCATCCACTGGGCTATTTTTGGAGCCCGTTAACGGTGGCACATTTAAACAAAACGTTAAGAAATTCAATTAAGGAACAACTAGGCCGCAATGACCTGAAAATAACCCAGAGTATTTCTAAAACAATGGGTGTCCTCATAGCCGGATGAGGCAGGGAGGGTTTAAACTGCACAACCTCGAGGCTGAGGAGATTATCGGTGGCTCTCTTTATCCAGGTGTTGTCTTGTGGACACAAGCTTTGGTTTGTGAATTTTACCAAGAGAGAGAAATCCTTCAGTAGAAATAAAAACAGTAACACAATATACAGCACCAATCCGGCGAGCAGCTTAAATGAGAGAGAGAGAGAGAGAGAGAGAGAGAGAGAGAGAGAGAGAGAGAGAGAGAGCGAGAGAGAGCATTAGTGTGATACACTATCTGCGGCATTAAGCGTATATGAATGGATCTGGTGTGTATGACACATGTGAGAGCATTTCCCAGGTAGATTATTTACTTTTAAACTAAATGCTTTTATGGGATTTAATGTTTATTTAATTTTTATATTTTACCATCAGCACTGGGGATGTTAACACATGGTCTACGTTTTAGCATAATAGCATTGCATATACATTTTAAATACCAGACACAAACTGCATCCAAAATGGAACAAATATGCAAGGATAGTATATTGGTCTGGATGATGACCTCACAGCCCTAAGATTCAAACCTTTGAGTTGGCCCACCTGCAAGCTAACTTGACAGGCCACGGATTGTTGTCCATCAAAACTGTTTGAACTTTCAAAAAATACTTGGCAATTGATTGGATGACCTGTCAAGATGTTTTGCTGTGGTCACACATAAACCACGCCCGTAGATATCACTACGACGCTGACTGGTAAGTTCAGCTGTAACTCTGACTCAAATCGGAAGGATTTGAAGCCCTCCAGACTGATCCACGTGACGTCAAGTGAAGCTCACAAGTTCAGGGTGGTCTTGCAATCTACCTGCAAGTATCCATAAGCAAGATATCTAACCCCTACTATTGGCTCCTTGTAATGGTTGTTTTGTACTCGTTGTAAGATGCGTTGGATTGTTTTTCATCATAGAAAACAACATTAATTGGATAAAAAATTTTACTGGATATGAATTTATTTATATATAGTTTTTTTTAATATATCTTCTAAATCAGCTACTGCTCTGTAGCCTGGCTCCGCTCAACTATTGCTCTCAGCTCAATTGCTTTTTGCTGAGATTATAGTCTGGAAACCTTGTTCGCATTAGTGTTCGCGCAGCCACCCAATCAGTGGGGGTTAGTGAGATGAAGTTGAAGTCGAGCGTGTTTCAAAATGTTTGTAGCAACTGTCCAATATTTTCAAAATTAACCAGAGGTTTACACCAAGTAGGAGGAAATGCCTGCGAACACTTCCCAATGGAGCGTGGCCGTCGGGTTACACCGGACTAGCTGCTCCAGAGGACCAGTGCATTAAGGTGTACAATAACAAGCCATCAGCCATGGCATTAAAAAGTTCCCATCATAGCACTTGTATTCATTAAATCACTCTGTGTTCACTATTGCATCTGGAAACAAAACAATATGGCCAAGACCTAGATCAGGCAGGTAATAATGTGTGATACCAATCATGTATCACAATCCACAATACAGTAACTGCCAGTCCAGTTGAGCTGGGCTGCATGCAAGGTGAAATCATTCTCAGCCATGCTTTACCTTTCTCCCCCCACTATTCCCATGGGCCATGTGTTGGGAATCATAAAATATAAGAATTCATCTAAGGGTTTTACTAGTCAGCAACCAGGGTACGTATTAGTCAAAACAGGGGGAAAGCTAGAACCACATGTTAACTTGAACGGGAGGCACCTGGATGTGATTACTGCCATTTTGCATCCAGGGATCACAGTGCCCAGGACACAATGCTTAGTCTGACATCGGAACCAAAACATTTGCAGGCTGCGAAGGAGTCCTATTAATATGCAGGCAGACGGACGGCCATTTCTTTAAGACACGGAGTGATGATGGACAGCACAGAGGACCTCAACATGAACGTTGCTCCATAAAGTGTTATATGATTTGTTTTACTACATCCTCCCCGGTATGGGGGCTAGTTTGAAAGCAGTGTCTCCCTTCGCCAGAACTTCAACAGGTGTCAGGCCAGACAAAGAAATGCATCGAATACAGATGTGGATGTGATCGACACAAAGGGAAACAAAGAATTGGTAAAAACGGGCGATCTATCACACAGTGAATGCATGTTTGGTATTGTCAGGCATGTAATGTAAAGCTTTGGAGGCATCTAGCTGACTCTCCCATGCCTTGGTGCCAGGGCTTGATTGACTGCTGTCTGAATGCCAGCTTCCTCTCTATGATGTGCGGCGTTTCTGACATAACCGTGACATTAAGCGTTCACTGTGTAATGATCATCTTGGCTCATGATGTAGTAGGTACCGGAGGCCATGTTGAAGCAGTTTTGCGGTTGATAAGCGTCACTGTTCAACTCTTGGTGAATCCATATAGTAAAGGCCAAACATAACATGACGCCCGGGGTTGTACTGTAGGTTTAAGCTAACATACCAGAATATACACTGTATGGGAATTGGCTTGGGCAAAATCAACAGAATAGCAACGCGTATTAAATGTACTGTAGATGGATATCTGGATGGATTATTTGCTGCTATTAAGCCTATGTATTATAAAGATGAGCAGATTACTACTGAATTGCATTCATAATGATAATTTTGGCAATATGCTTGATGGATGGATGGATGGGTAGATGGATAGATGGATAGATAGATAGATAGATAGATAGATAGATAGATAGATGGATAGCGGGAGTTGCTCTGGGGAGGTTGCCAATAATACACAATAGAATATATTGATTGTATGGACACTGTCCTACTAGCTCAGCTAAATAATACATGAAGTAAAATAACTACAGTGCACATAGCACAGAGATATAAAACCCAATAGTAAGTTAGGTGTGCAGCATTACTGTGCACGTTGACGGTTAATACTGTGCAAGATTGCACAGCTACTGTTCAGATTAAACGGTTTAGCTAGCGCTTTTGTCTTGCTAGGAGACAGCCGAATCCAACAATGGATCATGTGCAACCTGATTGCAACTGTCAGTTGCTGTTAGTGTTCTTGGTAGTGATAGTTGTCCATGGTTCGATCCTGGACATCCCCCTACCAACTTTACTGCTTAACTGTGTTGCTTTGGATACAAGATCCATGACTAAACTGTACATTCTGCGACACCTTACCTGACCAGGTATTTCACTCTACCTCTTAAACGGCCATCTTGTGACCTCTGCCCTCTGGCTTGAGCCATTTGACCTCTCACAGAACTCTTGGCATACATTTTGGCTGCGAATGTTGTGCCTGACAGAATGATAAGAGCCAGTCGTTGTCTGGTCAAATCCAGCAGTGCGAGACAAGGTTGCACAAAATAGGGCGTTTTTGCATTTTATGGTATTACATATTTTGTTATAAAATAACCCACCATCAGTAAAGTAAGCACATTTTATGTGAGGTATACTGTATATAATGTGATATATTATATAACTGTATTACTGCCAATGTATCCCCTATATACTATACATTCTTAATAATACCTGCAATTATCTCTATGATTAAATCTCACAGGTCAGAGATATCCTGAAATAATAGCATGCTTTCCAATATAACATGTATTTAATCTAATGTACTCTAAACGGTAACATTTAATCAGCCTACTAGAGAGGTTTCTCTTTTCTGGGGAAATGGAGAATGTTTTGCTGTGACTGTCTATTTGAATGTGTGTGT
>JAODUK010038965.1:0-21140 GCA_027564635.1 Typhlichthys eigenmanni | reverse complement strand
AGCACTAAATAACCCAATCCACGACACACCTCCCAGAACCTCCAATACTGAATCCTCGACCAGTAAACATAAAGAATTCCTTCATTTGTTCTGTGTGGCACACGCAGTGTGAAGTGTAAAGCGTATAGTTTAGTGTAGTATAAAGTCTATTGTCATTAGGCAAGGTGATTTCAGAAGTTTTATCAAACCTATTTTGTCGTGGTATTTTGCTACAGTTGTGTACAGTGTAAATGCATTATGAGCAGAACAGTGTTTTTACAATGCTAATAAGTGTCAGTGCTTGCTAATCAGAACTATATATATACAGAAACAAAAATATAAACAGATTTTTGTTTTTGTTTGGAGATCAATGAGAAGCACACATTCATGTCTTTACAATTTTCACTTATCTTGTGAATTACCAAAAATTTTATCAAATATGCTAATGCGGTTTGGAGTTGTCACTCTCTGCTGTCAAGATGGATAACATGCACTTTGTACTTTAGTTCTTGTTCTAATGAGAGATTTAGTCATAAATTTGCTTCCTTGTTTGTCATTTCTCAGGCATGTGCCCCTCACAGTTTGCTGTAGCGATGCATACTCAAATGTACTACTTTTGATGAAGCTTAGATAATTCCAGCTGAATATCTCATTTCAAAACAGGAAGATACTGCCACATCCTCGGGTATTTTTACAGTATTAAAGTTACAGACTTCAAAAGGACATGTTTTGTTCAGGCTTCAACAGCTGAACATAACAACTGCACTAAGTTAAGTTGAAACAACAATCTTTTTTGACCAGTGTATAAACATTTGACATGGGTGTACTATCGCAGGTGTCCAAGATACCACAATATGACTTGAAAGATAAATAGTCCTGTGTTATAAAATGTAATCAGAGGGTTGTATTACATAGTTTGCGGTAGATGTTATATGTTATTGGCCATGACACTGTATAGAGCTTAGGTTGTGGTAAAGAGTAAGAAGTAAAAAGCACAATGAAGCAAAGATGAGAGAGAGAGAGCACAAGAAGAACGGGCGTGGGCCTGAAACAGTAGTGTCAGTCAGCGTTCCATCCACTCATCTCCCATAATCCTAATTGACAGTTGTGCGCTCACCAGAAATAAACTGGTTCCATTGGTTTTCAGGCCATCTCTGTGCAATTTCAGGGAGAATGGATCGCTAAGGGTTTCTTATCTCTCCCATTTCTGTGCAATATAAAATCAAAGAGATAAGAAACGTTCTAATGAATCTTTTCCTTATATGACCTTCCTATAAACTCCCCCACCCCAAACAAATAAATGGTTGTGGCTTTCCCTCAATGACGTTGGCAGTCAGTATTGATAATAATTGACGTTTCCTGCCAGGGTTTCCATAAGTACTGCTAGTCCTAAATGCACTCAATTAATAATGCAAGTTTGAGAGCTTTTTTTTTCTTTATGAATGAAAAGACTGATGTAGAGAGAGCAGTTGAAGGACCTTGCTGCACTTGTGACCTTTGCTCAGACTGCAGGTCTAAGCCCTCTCAGACCAATAGACAGTGTTATGAAAATGCATTGATTTTCCTGAGTGGAATCAAATGGCGGTAAAACATGCACACATCTGTGCCATTATCCTTTAAACCGATAAATGGACATTTAAAAGAGGGAAAATTGTGTGGATGTGTCATGTGGAGATATAAAGCTCATGCCTACTGAAGTGTGTGTGTGTATGTGTTGGTGGGTTTCTGCGTGTGTGTTATATTTATGCGCGCTACATGTGCTGCATGTTTGTACATATACAGTACACTTAGGGAAGTACTTATTGTTTTACAGAATGAAAACAAGTCTGAGCACAGCGACATGGTTTACCTGTCACAGCCTACAGTACATGTTACACAATCCCTGCTCAGTAAAACAGCAACTGACTTGCCCTTTAACTAAATATTGTGAAATAATTTCCATATAAAGTACATCGTACTGTGAGTTGCTGCCAGTGAAATGTTAGCATTTAAAGAACCAATAGTGGAAGATGGTTAAGTGGCATGCTTGCTAACTTAAGGTAATAAGGTAGGATATTGTGTGTAATTATAGCTATAAGGTACAGGGCCCTCTTATGGTTGTCTGTCAATGCATACAGTGTGCGCTATTGGGTATGCGCATGTGTCAAAACACATTTAATGTAATTTAGTCCCCTATGGGCTTCCATAGGTATAGGCTGCTTCTTCAAGGATGCTAATGATACATTTGCCACCACCTAAAAGCAAGCTCTTTCTAAATTAAAACAGTGGCAAACGGAATTACATGACTCTGAAATAATGTACTGTGTACATTGCAGTACACAGTATGCTACGACTGCAAATACCCTTGTAAAATAGTTGTAAACTATCTTGTAATACTTCTGAAATCACTGTACTTTTTAAAGTATCAAAAATAATCTAATGAATAATTTATTGGCTAAATACAATTTTGTGTGTAATTTAAATCTATTGAAATAGACCTCTGTCAATACTAATATCTGATATTTAATGTGATATGTGGCTGCTCCAGGGGGAGGTCAAAGGTCAGGGTGAGCAGTAGACAAGACCCATGGAGCTGCCAGGGGTCACACACACACACAGTGGCTCTAGAACACACTAGTATCTTACAGATACATAATACTATATGGGTGGATGTTACATAAACATTTCATTAAAACTAAAGTAGAAAGTAAAGTTTACAGTAGATTATACAGTACATAAGATATCAAATATAAATCACGGACAATTAAAAGCTATTTAATTTGTTGTTACATTTTTTTTCCTGTTAAAATGTTTCAATTCAAGAGTGATTATATTCAAACTGACAGTACATTTAGGTTTCTTGTCATCTTTATTTTGTACAGTACTTTTTATTTCAGGGTCATTCAGTACTATTTTCATTCAGAAAGAGTTTGCTTTTACTGTAGGTTGTTGCAGATCTTCTGTCAATCACAAGTCACACCCATCCATGTAATCTTCCTTGATCCAGGTACCATTTATTAACTACCGCTGTGCCTTGTTCTCAACCAGATTCCGAGCAACGAGTAGTTTTGTCATTTATTTTGCTATCTACCAGATTTCATATTAAATGCCATTATTAAGAGTAAGTGGAATTCTATTTCTGTATTTCATAAACTGGTCATGCATTTGTGCATTCATGGTTGAAGGAGTTTGGTTTATATGGAAGCGCATAGGGGACGTGTTTGAAAGTTAAAATGCTATTTGGGATTGCATTTTAATTTTAATTTAGTCCCCTATGGGCTTCCATAAATTTAGGCTGCTTCTTTGAGTATGCTAATGCTACATTTGTATGTGGGATTTACTACTTTAGCTTTAATTATGTTTTTATAACATCCACCCCTCATATAGGCGCACCCTGCAGCGTTGTGAATGATGTCCAAGCCAGGGCACATCATCCCAGATGCCATCCATATGGACCGTGGTCTGGAGAGGGGGCAGTTGATCAGACACATCAATTGTGTAGTAAATATAACAAGGATTAGTCTAATGCGCTCTTGCACCGGGAGATAATGATTGTATATGGACCAGGGTCAGAGGTCAAAGGCTGGCTCGGGTCCTGATCCGTGGATGGAGTGATAGGCCGTGTGTTTTCACTCACAGAAAGATCTCTGGACAGGTTTTGGCCTGTGAGCATCCAGTATCCGTTATGGTGTGCGCACACACACACGCACGCACAAATAAATAAATCCACACAACTACATCAAATGAATGTTTATGTCTGGTTTTCTTTAGCACCAACATACACACGCTCACACTCACACTTTCAGCAGGTGACAAAGGTTTAGGCTTAAAGGCACAATCAAATGCGGACCCATTCGGATACGCACATACACATCAAGAAAAGGTCTTACACAATGCAATGGGAATTCATGACATATATAGCTCAACCCATTAATGTCAACTAGTGGCTATGACCCTAACTCACCTCCTATGCTAATGTTGTACAATGGCACAATATTAATTCATCCACTGGATGGATTGATATTCACTCAGCAGCTTGGTTTGTGTCTAGAAATGCCCTTGTGGTTAAAACCAGCATTGCAACCAGTTGTTTTGGTTTGAAATGCATTCACGTTCAAGGAGTGTGCCTTACAGCAACTCACATTACATATTTATATAGTCACCAACTGGCAAAGCATGGCACCAGATGTATTTTATATTAAATTAACTTATTTAAAGAAATACATCAAGACGAAGATTATTGTATCAATTAGTCATCTCTCTCTGGAATATTGGAAATAATAAATTGGCTGTTTTCCCATAGTATAGTATGCAGCTGTAACAATAGAGTTGATTGTTCTTACCATTGACATGTTTCTATGTCTGCCTCGTGTATGAAATGTATTATATAAATTAAGTGCCTTGCCTTGCTAGGAAAGCAATGTTAGAAAACAGAACAGCTTTTTTGTTGTTTACATCTCCTGTGCTGTACAGGCGTGACCTAATCATGGCAGCCACAAGCTGTCTGACTACATGTGAGACTCAATCAAATGGCAGTCCTGCCATGTGCTGCGCTGCCAAATATCCTGGAGTAATAACAAGATAGAGCATTGCAGTGCATTTCAATGGAAGCAAAAATGGAGCGCTTCCGGTCTCTTAAGTGGACTATGGAGGCTAATGTAGGCAGCGCCAGCTAAATCTACCATGCATGGCCTGAAACAAAGTCAAATTAACATGAACCGTTTTCTGCAGCAGATATATCATTGTGATGTCAGGTTGATCGTAGGTACTTGCAATAATGTAATATATTAAAATACCCATTAACGCCCCCAAATGATGAAAAGTACTTCCCCCCCCTTAAATGAATGCTGAAGCCCTGTCCGTTGAACCTCTCTGTTTCCACTCTCTCTTGTTAAACCTTGGAGGTACAGAGGTAATAAGAGCGCAAGCTGTTACATTGCAACAATTGGTGTAGAGGGAGGTGTGGAGTATATGCAAATGATCAGAGGAGGGGCAGCCAGATCTCAGTCGTGTACCTAATATGTGAGCAATCAACGTATAATCAACATTTCAAAGCCAAAGGCCCAAATGGATTTGTGACAGTGAAGTCCACAAAGTTGATGACAAACGTGAGCAGCAGATGGGCCTTTTTTTTAAACATATTTCTTATGTGCAGTCAGTTTCCAGTAGGAGACCTATCAGACAGACTGTCCGTGCCTCTCACACACGCCACACAAATAGCTTTCTCTTACACAAACAAGTTTGTTTTTGAAGCGCCTCTTTGCCCCTTGAGGACACCGTGAGTGGGCATGCATATTCATGACCGGTGCATGTATTGTCATGTCGTAACGAAAGATGGGAAGCCAAGTGCCCACAGACATCTATTGTCAGGAGGTCCGCTAAGGGGCGTCGTGTGTATGTATTTGCACTGACAAACACAGGCACAAACGCAGCGAGCATACACTAGAGGCCGGCCAGAGAGATGGATTTTGAAAATAGCGGCTGCAGTGTTGCCAGCGGTATAATGCGGCCTGTTTAAGAATGATAGCTGAAAGCCAAGTCGTTATGGGGGAGGCAGATCCATAACAGAACAGTCCCACAGGGGCAGCACCTGCCTGTTTATGCAGGCAGGCCACACTGGGCATGCGTCTTCTAAGCACACACATACACACTCACATTCTCTCACATTCACTTACATGCATGTACACTCAGATTATCTATCGCGCGCACACACCCACACACACAGAGAGACACACATGAACACACACAGACTAGAGGGCCATTTGAGCCTGTTGCTGTGAGGTGCAGAGCAGGGGCCCCTCAAGGGCCGAAGGTCTTTGTTTCTTTTCCCTGGGTTCTGCTCCGCTACGATGATGGGCTCATTGTCCCCCCGCCTGCGGTGGACCTGCACCATTCAGACCCCCTGATAAAGCCCCCTTTCATACTGCCAAGCAGGGAGAGAAGGAGGGAGGGGGGGAGGGGAGGATGGGAAAGGGGGAAATCGGAGAGCACTGGAGAGGGTTGAAGAAAGACAGGAAGAGGTGGCGGTAAAGGATGAGAGGCGTTGAGATCGGAGAGAGCTCAGCGGGTTAAAAGGAAGAAAGGCGAAATGACGGCAAAGAACATTAAAGGGAAGGGATTTAATTTAGGATGCGATTTTTTTAAGGTATGCCAAACTGAAGGGAGAGAAAGTGAAAAAAGTGTCACTTCCTTTTTACACAGCCTTCTGACAGTGTGTGTGTGTGTGTGTGTGCGTGCGTGTGTGTGTGTGTGTGTGTGTAAGCAATGCGTGCAGCAGGAAAACGCTGATGACCCCAACTGTTATTGATGATTTATGCTCGTGCCTGAGCACAGCTGTAGAGTTAGATCACCCAGAATGCACTTGTGGGGTAACAACCTGTTTTGCGTGTCCTAGAAGTGCGTGGCACAACCCAAGCCCTCGCTTGACTTGAAGTACATTTTTAGAATTTCATTCCACCTCTGACAGACTCTTTCCATCGTTACGTAATGCTTATTAAAATCAAAAGTAAAACAAAACAAATGTACTAAGACTTTCAAGTTAAAGTATCCCGCCCTTTGACTCGCTAAACACCACCCGGTTCAGCCAAACGCCATTTACGTAATCATGCAGAATTATTTATTTACTGTGAGTAACCATGCGACGGAACCAAAACAAAGTGTTTTCTTCGTTCGAGATTGATGGGTTGGGGAGGAGGAGGAACAGTGCGGAGGGGAGGAAGAGGAGAAAGGATGACCGCTGTAGCCGCTGCTCGGAGGCAGATTGGGGTAAGGCGTTCAGAATGTCGCGCGGCGCCAAGGTCAAACCAGCGGGGTTTGGCCTCCAGGTGGCCTCTCAGCTCCCCTCCACAAGGATTAGCCGGGTGACTGGTGAACAAGTCACTGTGGTCCTGTGACTCTCAGCAGCACACACACACACACACACACACAAAGGAGGCAGCAGTAAACAGATGCCAGCGACCACAGGAAGACATGGATTACAACCACGGAAAGTGAAGCAGACGGTCACTGCAGAAGGTTAATGATGCACCGCGAATGAAACCTAAAGGCACGGACTGAAATCCAGATTAAGACCATGGGAAAGATATCCGTATAAATGCGGATTAACCCTGCAGATTGAACCTTTCTACTAAGACCTACCACCACTCGGAAGTTCCTAGTAGTGGTAAAAATAGAAAGGTCTTTTGTTATTTTTGAGGTATTACAACAGACAAAGCAATCTCAATAACCATATAGTCCATAGTAAAGAATTGCATACAGTATTAACACAAAGTTTCAGTTGCACAGACACTTTTTTACATAAAAATGGACTGTAGACGTTACTTTGTATAGCTACCCACGGGCTTTGTTCTGGGCTCACAATTTGTACTCATTCAGGCTCATTCAGATACAGTAGTGTTAACAAATTAACTCAAGGACAGTGCCTCACTCTGTCCAACACCAAACACTTTATAGTTTGGGCTAAAACATAAACCACGTGTGTGAGAAAAAAGGAACTACTGCTTTGCATCATTTTTTCATGACCGGCTCATAGCATTAATGGTCACAATAAAAGTGAATTCGAGGAAGATTTTGAGATTTTAGGTGATAATGAGGGAGTTGTTTTAAAGCAACTGGATGCATTAGCGCACCAAAGTAATGAACCGGCTTAGCAAGGCAGCCATAGAGAAAAAAGAAGCTCATTTAACGTATTAATCCACCGTCTCTGCATTTCCAATAGCACACTCATGTCTACAGTGTTTGCGTTTGGGGTCATTTGTCAGGCCAGGACAGATTTAACAGGTGTCAAAAATAGAACTGTGCAATTATGTAAGCACAGAGCCAGCCTAAATGACAGCATGTGTTCAAATCCCCGCGCAGGCCAGCATAACCCTAAAAAGGAAAACTGTCACACACAGACACATGAAAACATTCATTTTGTGAATGGCGTGAGTGTTGCAGATCTATAGGTTGTGATAGTAATTACAGACGGGCCTGGGTGGATTGGGGGAGGGGGGTACGGCAGGAAAGAACTTCAACTGAGGGTAGAGAGCAAAGCCACAGGGTGGATGTGTTTTTAGAGGGGATTTATTCACGACGTCCACATACACACAAATAAAACGAGCTGAAAGCAGAAAACATGAGAGAGAATGTACAGTAGGAAGTAAAACATGTGTAGGGACAAGAAAAAAGTGTGTTTTGACATCTGTGTCATAAAGATGTTGCATGAAGAAAAGAAAAGTTTCAAATGATTTATATGTTGTGTTTGTAATGTCTCGTGAACTACTTATACGCCATGAAATGATGCACGTAATAGTTCTTTGTGTCACGTCACCCTTTGATTTGTTAGAAGACATAGTTAGAGTTTACGAGATTACATCGAAGCAAAGGTGTTTTTATTTGATGTTTTACTATCAGTTTATTAAGAGATTGAGAGCCCCAATAAAGTTTGGGATATCTGTTTCGCAACTGACTTAGAATTGGCAAATTTTCTTAATGACTTCCGTTCATAACAGTTATTTGTTCTGTTTTGAATCTTAAGATATTTGGTTCAAACTTGAGCAGCAATAACAGCTGACTAAAATATTCACAAGCCCCCGTTCTTACACTTCCACAAGCAACACTCCCCCCTTCCCCCCCACCCTCCCATCCCGCCCACCCCAAAATAAAAAGCTAATTTAGAAAACAATGGAATAAACCCATGGGGAGTGACTCAATAAAAGGAGGAATCCCCCTTCCGCGATAGACAGGCATGCGATACGTGCCGAGTGAGCGGTTTTATAATTCCCATAAATTCACTGAGTCAAAGAAACTGAAGTCCAAAATGTAAAAAAACAACAAAAAAAACTGCGATACACGGAGAGGAATAAAAACTAATGAGAAAGGAAAGGAGGGTGAGAGAGAGTGAAAGGGAGAGTTTGGATCCACTGGAGCGAGGGAGGTGGAAGAAAGATGGAGGAGATATAGGAAGGCAGAGAGGGAGAGGGCTGGGGCAGGAGGGGCGAGCTAAGTACAAATTTGGAACCACACAAGCCAACCACACACTGAAAGACTGTAATTTGGATTTTCCCAGAATAGCCGGTAAACGAGGCTCAGGGTAGAGAATAACACAAACTCTTTAGCAGCACGCACAACACACACTGCAAGGACATAGGACAGTCACTACACCTCCCTCACACAGACACACAACACACAAACACATATAATGTAATTATACACACAAAGCATTAAGAAGCAGGCATAACGTGGACAGTTGGCTAGAGCACACCTTAAACATGTGCTTAACAGTACTTTTAACAATGGACAGTTGGCTAGAGAGTACACCTAAAACATGTGCTTAAATAGTACTTTTAACGGTGGACAGTTGGCTAGAGAGTACACCTAAAACATGTATTTACAGTACTTTTAACGGTGGACAGTTGGATAGAGAGTACACCTAAAACGTGTTTAAACAGTACTTTTAATGGTGGACAGTTGGCTAGAGTACACCTAAAACATGTGCTTTTAGTACAAATACCTGCACATGCATTCACATAAACCAATATCAACGTGCATATAGGCATATATAATAAGCCTATCCATTTAACACTGTATGAATGACATACAGAAATGCACAGACTTATGAGAAAGCATATTTCACTTCACCCAGTATTCTTGGGTCTCCTAACACAACCAGAGACGAAAGCACAATGTTATTGCGTGTGTTTATTATTTTCTGTTATTGCCTTTGCTGGCATTTTACCTACATTGTGATTTTTCCTGGTTTCGCAGCTCGCAATCCCTGGTGTCCCTGTAACAATCACGCCTATGGGTAACTTTGTTGCTATAGTTACAAAGATATTTGGAAACAGATAATCTCATTATAGTTGACAGAGTCGTGTCTGATTTATGATTGTGTGTTTTACACTATCACTAACAGCAAACAGGCAGACGCTGTAACATTTGTAGGTGGATTCATGGCCCGATCCCACGCCACCTCTGGCAGCAGAACGTCTTGGTATCAGTTACGTTCATCACAACAAAGTATTTGCTGCATGTCAGTTGTTTGCATGACTCGCATTACAGCTGCATTTCTCATAGCTCGACACAGATGTGCGTTCCCAGGCGCTGTCTACAGCACTAAACAACATGGACAGGGGAATAAACACAGCGCCATTATTTAGAAAGCGCCGAGGATGAAATGTCTGCTCTGCTTTGTGCCGCCCTTAAAGTGATATGGCAGGTTAGCAATAAAGCTTTACTAAATTCCTTGTGTGTATCAGTCGATGAGGCTTTGACCAGCGTCATAGAGTTGATATACTGGATGCTTCAAAATGATGGACTCAATTTCAAAGGAATATTTTTCATGATGGAAAAATGTTACAATTACACGACAGGATACAAACGATGTAATGAGTTATGATGTTTTATGAAGTTTTATGAAGTTAACTAGCCTTCTCTTTCAAGAGTTTCATTCATGGGCAGTTTGTTGTTGCAAATATATTGTGATTTACTATCAGGTAAATCTTTTTTAAATACCCTGTACTTTGAAACACAATGGAGGCTGGAAAAAAAATGATTAAGCTGGTTCAATAAATTTGACCAAAGAAATAATGTACTCTAGGATATATTGAGGTAAATATCCTATTAAGTAGGGTCCTTTAAACATGGGCATATGTAATAATGTTTTGCAATAATCTTCCCCATATCGAGCACAGAAACTCGGACCATGTTGCTGGTTCAAATCGTGCTCGTCAAGTAAGTAATAAATGGGCATCAAAAACTTCTTTGTAAATACACCTGCTCCATAAATGACAAACAAATGATTCTCACATGAGGAAAGCCAACCACCCAATGCACAATTTGTATATGGTATTATCCAAATGCTAGGTGGGAAACATATAATTAAATGTTGCTGTGTGCCTTTGTCTTCAGCCTACAGTTTGTTTCAGTAGGTCAAGCAGAAGAAGTTGTTTATTTGAAATGGGTCATTTAGGCCCCAAGCCATTCAATGTGACTAATGAGAGCATGTCCTTGTTAGCAAGCAATGTGTCTAGAGTATATTTTTGATGCTTGAGTATTAAAGGGTTTGCAGGAGCTAATCAATAATACTATTACATGGCTGCATTGTGTATACTGACATTTCTTATTGAAAGAAATTCAAATACAAATCTATAAGCTTTCTTTTTTTTTTTTTAAATTGGTAATGGAATACAGATCTAGATTTTTTTTATTTGTTTTCTGGATATATCTAGGTTCTGGGTTTGTGAAGTCAAATGTAACAACAAATGTTTTGACCAGAGATAGAAAATGATTTTATTCAGATTTCAATTCACTAAATACTACTTCATCTAAACCAATGTTTCTTATGACTTTATATCTTTAAAGAGCAATATTCAAAGAGTTGATTAGTTAAAGCATATAGCTTTAAAATAGTCCAGAACAATTGTACATTCAGAAACATAGACTACATTTAGCATATTTAGACAGAAGCTAGTTGAGAGCACTTCCCTCATAGAAAGTTGGACTCCTAAAGTTATCTTGATCAATTAAATCACTTTTTAAAAGATATCTCAACCAATGCTTTTATGCAATAATGTGTGTCCCACACTGTTATAAAAACAATGTCTCCATTTGCTGCACTTGTTAGAATAATCATTTATGTTTGCCTCTACACAAAACCATTGTGTAGCCTACCACCCCCATCAACCCACCACTTGTTGAGCTGTAGTGGCAACAGTACAGTACATGTGCAAACTTGCACGCAAACACACACATGCACACAGACACACATGTGGCTCTTTTATATCCAGTCGGGCTAAACCCCATCCTGCCAACCCCATACCTCTTAACACAAACCTGGGTCCCTGGCAAGTCCCAACACTAACATTAACACACACTCACATGCACTACGGTGGAAAACACAATTCATATGGTTTAGTATTCTGTGGTTTTTGCCTTCCCTGTGTGTTCTTGTGAAAACTTGTCTTGTTGTCTTTAACAGGTTAAATGCCAAATTTAACACACTTTTCAATCCCTTGTTGTTATATATTATTACTATTATGTTCCCCTCCTATTAATAGGAGGCCTCCTCTTCCCAGACCGTAGTCGCAAGTAAGGACATGCTCTTAACTAATTTTCCTGTTTAATAAAGGTTAAATAAAACATAAGAAGAGTATTGCTAGAAGGGACAAATTGGAGGGTTATTTGCATCCAGATGCAGGCGCATGTACCATGGGAGTGTATATATTTAATATTAATGTTCTCCCAAAACACACAAAGTCGATATTGCACCGTGTATTGTTTTAGCACAGCTAATATAAGATAAGCTAACTACCATTTGGCCTACGACTACCTTGAACTCTGACCAATTTGGATGCTGGATTATTATTTTCCCCACACTGCTCTCTAATGCTCAAGTATGCACTAAATGGCCCCCGGCCTACTTCATAAGTGAATAGCTGCAATCAGCACAGAGGAAAACATATAACCTTTAGGTTAGCCTTTACTGACTCAAACCCACTTGTGACTTTATTGGCCTATGGTGTGTATTATTACAGCAGTGTCTTCTTCTCCATGGTTTCTTAAAAGATTGCCTGGAGAGCCATTTGCTGCCTGGATGAGTCAGCCCTTTAGAAGGAAACCATCATCGCCACCAGCCTTGTGTCATCATGTCCACAATCCCCCCAAAATATGTTTCCTTCTCTCAGCAGTGTGGTCATCCTTCACAGGGTTTGCACACCTGGCATGTATCCAACACATCTGTGTTTCTTAAGTTGCGGATATATCCTAAAGGTATAGGATAATGAGCCAGATATGCCAACATTATTTGATTCGATCTGACTACAGATGTAATCGCCCTACAGCGCTAAACAAGCTAGCAGGCATGAAAATAAAATGTATGTCACGACGAGTCACAGAGAGGTGTTGTTTTGCACGACGTGTGGGACTTTATCAGCAAACATGTATGCAGAAAAGAACAATATGCAGTTCTTTCGTGTCCTCCGTTCGGTTTTGCAAATTGATGGGATGACGGTGCTCTTTCAAGGCAGACCAAATGTGTGGGCTTAGATCATTGAAAGCATGTTAACTGTCACTGTGTTCGATTTTTAAATGTGGGTGATATTTGCTCAAATTGTAGCTGCAGAGCTCTCTTCCACCCCAACCCCCCCCCTACAATGTTCATGTTAAGTTTACCATGTATTCATATTTCAGCGGATGTGAGTGGACCTTACACAAGTCATTATCTCAGCACCCACCACGGCCATTTTGCTCCTCAAGCCAAACGTGTAAAACCATAAAGTATCTGGCAAGCGTGGCACTGATTTTGGTGGTTGATAAATCATTTTAATAGTCTGGATCTATTTGTGGGCTTTTTGTATAAGTAGCTTTAGATGTGCCTCAAGCCAAGTGTCACCACCATCTTTTATCAAGGTTCACCATAGCATGATTCTCAGCCTCAGAAAGAAATTAATTGGACCCGATTAAAGATCCTCCACAAGCTGAAGTTACTCCGGTGTGTTTGTTCTGCCTTCAAAAGCACCTGAAGGCTGATATACACACCCATTAAATGTGTACATGCACACACACATATTGTACAGCGCACACACATCTATATGATAAACTGTATTATCCCACAGTCTGACAACACCCATGTATCATATCAAAAGACATTTCCCACCTCACATATCACTGTTTCTCACGACTAGTGAACACTATAACGCTACACCCTCACCACGACGGTGTAGAAAAACTCCTGACTACCAGTAATAAGATCAAATAACATGCTTCCAGACGATAATGATGCCAATACCTAGATGCCAAGGAAACTATTTAAAAGTTAGGTCAGAGGTTAGGTCTGTAGTTATTTCAGGGTCGACTAAGCAGTGCCCCCCCCCCCAATGTTTATGTCCTGCTTTGGGGTCAGGGACCCTGCGAAGTCCTGCCTCAAATCACCACTGGCCTGCAGTCAACACTCTTGGAAGATCTTACTTGACAGATAAGTACACAGCGCATAAAAACGGTTGTGAAATGCTTTTTGCAGCGCTCGTTTTCATTGATTCCATCATGCCGGACTCTTTGTTGCTAGCTCTGCTAAGTGCTCTTAATCTGATTAGCCTTTTTGTATATCCTCAGTATTTTCGATAAAGCTTTGAGGGGTTTAAAGAGTAGTTTATAAACTGGCATGACTCTTTTGGGGAAATAACGATAACAGATTCTCGGAAAAAGCTTTGACTTGTTAGCTCATCCCAACAACTCTAGTGTACGTTCTCCAGGCCATCGCTCATTTGAAAACATATTGACATTTGTAACGGCTGACCATTCATTGAATTCTTGACTAAGATCTGGAGGATTGGGTTTGCCTTTTGTGTCCCGGTGACCTCCCATGTCCTTGATGCTTAAAATAAACACTGCCATTTTATCCCGACCAAATGTCAGTATTTAGATAAGCCGTTTTTTCACAGCGTTTCATGGTATTTTTTGTGTATAGTATTACACCGAAAGTGTTTAGTTTTAGCATTTGTCATGTGGTCAGTGCTCACACGAGAGGCATGGCGGGAAAGTGAGCCCACGGTTTGTGTTGGTGAGCTTAGGCACTGCACCAGCCTCTACAATTTGTCTAAAATGTAGCCTACACGTCTCTAAGGTTCTTGGAATCGCGTCTGTCAATTGCTTTCTGACTTTCTCTGGGCCCCCGTTTTCAAAATGGTTATGTGTGTGTGTGTGTGCGTGTTTGTATTTGTGTTGGGTCAGGAGCGGCGCTAGAATGGTCTGGATGCATAAGCCAGACAGACGGACAAACATGCCATAATGTGACCGACGCAGAGGAAGTCGCAGTTGGAAAACAACGAGAGTGGACAAGAAGGAGTAACGGCGGAGGAGCAACGTCGGAGGGCGTGGAGAGAGAGAGACGGGGCCTCTGACCCGACCACACTAACACACTCGGGTCGCTGTACATGCCAGCTGTGCACTGTGGTTCGGGTTGAGAGGACGCACTCACACACACATATACTTATCTACGCATGCTGGCGATGAGGACATACTTGGCCTGTATGAATGCAAATTTGTGTTTATATTATGTGCGTGTGCGTGCGCGTGCGTGCGTGCGCGTCCATGTGTATGAGACAGTCTGTCCGTGCGTGCTAAAACGAGTACAAAAGAGGAGCTAAATTAAAAAGTGTCTGTTTGTTTTCCCCTGCTAACTAGCGCTTATGTGTGTGTGTGTGTGTCTGTCCCTGAACCTGTGTTGGTGCGTGTCTATAAGCGCAAATGTATATTTACACGTCTGCCACTGCTGTACTTGTGATCATTTCCTTCTGTTTTTCCTTTGCAAAGCAGCTTGCGTGGGCAGGATATCAGTGTGCAGAATGTCCCCACCAAACACTCCATCATGCTCCGGCTGTTAGCTTGGTCCCCGCGTGCGTGGTCTGTGAGCCATTAGCGAGATTCAGCCCAAATGGCGTAATTAGAATTAAGTGCTCAAAGGTGCGACAGTTGGACCCCCCCCCCTTCGCACCACCCCACCCCGCCCCAGCATACTACTGAAAAAAAAAAAAACAATCCCTTCCCACAATCCCTTGGTGCATTCTGCGACTGCTTCTACCACCGTCGGAGCCTGACTGTTGCCCAAAAGCGCACGTCTCCTCAAATAGAAACGCTGCTACTAACAGGCAGTGTGGGCACCCTGTGTTTTCAGAGCGGGTCTGACAACTGCTGACTGGACCAATTGGGTATTTTTACCGTGCGTGTGTGGAGTTCCGTTAGACTGGAAGAAGAGACGCAGGAAATGCAACATGGTCAAAGAGTCATAGAGGGGAAAGTTCCCTCTTAACACAGCAGTTTGTTTTGGCTGTGTGTGTGTGTGTGTGCGTGTGTGTGTGTGTGTGTGTTTGTGCTATTGGTGATTCACTCACAATTATCTAAAGCAGGTGTGTTTTAAGCACACGTGGGGGCGTACTGCACGTGGGGGCGTACTGCACCCCATGTTAAGGAAAGGGCGGCAGTTGTATGTGTGTGTGTGTGTGTGTGTTTGCATGTGTTTTAGGCGAAACCATTTGAAGCCAAACCCTTTCTTGGCACCCTCCGTACCCTTCCTGGTCCCCATCCCCAACCCCAACCCCCCCCCCCCCCCCCCCCCGTCTATGCCCCGCAGGGGAATCGACACCCCACAATCGAACGTGCGTGCGCCGGCATCCGCAAGCTAAGGTTCGAAAACCGAGGGTTACTGAGATGTGCGTGTGCGTAGCAGGGATGTGCATAGTGTGGGTGCACTGCCCTGTTCACACATGCTGCGATACACACCGGTGTGAGTATAGACACAAATGCAACGCATGCAAAAGTCACAACGGTCCTCACAAACCTATACACGTGCACAGTGTCGTGTGCAACTGTGCAATGTTTCAGTGGCGATGAACAGGGGGACTTCCCACACTCTTGACATCTTAATTCAAAGGCACGTGGCTGTTCACAGCAAAGGCAGAACAGAATGGAAACCTCCATCATTCTGGCTGAGGTCAGTTTGGAGACAAAACCCTCTTTGAGTGCATCGAATAAAACTGAGCAATGCGCCTTAATCGCTGCCCTCGCTCCGCCCTCTGGAGATTCGTGCTTCTCCTTGAGTCAGACAGAGGGCAAAAAGCAAAACACGCATGCACGCACGCACACACACGTGCACGCGCACGCGCACGCGCACACGCACACACACACACACACACACACTTGAATATCTCTAAAGTAACGATACAAAGCGAAAGTGTGCAAAGTGTAAATAATGATCGTTTGCTGTGTGCTTATAGCATGTTGTGTTCATTCAAATCACTTTGCATACAGAACACCTCTGCGATGTTGCACTTCCGCAATGTCTTTTATGAATCAACACGCACCACCAACACATAGAGCCCACACTCGGGCCCAGTGCCATCATAAAGTACAGTCATCCCATCTGGGAGCATTAAGGAGCTGTTACTGAACAGGGTGGTTGAACAGCAGCCGAAGGTCGAGCGAGAAGCGGAGGGAATGAAGGGTGGTGGCGGGGTGCAGGGGTTGCAGGGAGGAGGAAGGAGTGGATGGCATCTGGGCTGCAGATATGTGTAGTCACGTAAAAAAGATTTTGCGGTTGTAGGCCACGTTTTTCGGTCGGTGTGTTTGTGTGTGTGTGTGTGGGGGGGGGGGGGGTTAAGCCAGCCCTATCGGAGAGCAGTGGGGAAGAGAATGTGCTTGAACCGCTCCACGCCTCCTGCTTCATGAGGTCAAATATAAGTGTGCGGCGCACATTAAACCCTGCCGGCGAACATTGTATTTCTCACACCAGAAGTATTAACTCCTTCCCCCCCTCCATGAAGCCTGTAAATATACGGTTCCACATCCACCCGCAAATTCAGTTTAACATATATTATTCTCATGTTAATATAACTAATTATACATCTATCTTTCTAATATTGTACAAATAAATACAATTAAACCAGAAAACAATCAATTAAATTACAATATTATTATTTCAGCAATGCCCCCCCAAACAAGCCCCTGACTTATTAATACTTGGAGGAGTTTCCGCTATTTTCCAACAGCTGCAGCCAATGCGGGCCCACTTCCAGACTAACGCACATCCCCATATCTGAGGAGATGTGGCAACAGAAGGCTTACTTATCTTAAGTGACCTTTTACTGCCCTTTTCACAACGCCTTCCTTAGCAGGCGTTCCAAGCGGACACATGGATCAATACACAGAGCGGACGTGTGCCTCTGTGGAGACAAAGAACACCACCTGTATGGTAATGAGGGCCTCCCATAGACTCTGTTGCATCTTATGACTGTAATACAAGAAATGGAGAGACGGTGTATTGATTTTCCTTGTTGTACCTTTGTAAAAGAAAGAGTTAAATAAAATAAAAAGAGGACGGACTAAGAAACCTCAAGTGTGCCGCTTTATTGAGCAGGGGGCGCTGTAAAATTGATTTTCTACTTCTTTAAGACAGCAAAGGCAATAGACAAAGGGGCAATGTGTGTGAGTTAGGGCAAAGAAGAAAGGGTGGAGGCTATAAAATTCATTTCCAGTCTGTCTGTTAAGTAATGAGAGTGGAGGAGAATAGCGAAGTGTGCCACCTAGAATGAGGATGGGGGGCTAGTCTAAGATAGAAAGGACCAAGGGCTATAAAATGTATT
Organism: Typhlichthys eigenmanni; assembly: GCA_027564635.1. Taxonomy (NCBI): domain Eukaryota; kingdom Metazoa; phylum Chordata; class Actinopteri; order Percopsiformes; family Amblyopsidae; genus Typhlichthys; species Typhlichthys eigenmanni. Next base: position 3,066 of record JAODUK010038965.1, on the reverse strand, counting down.
TTCACCCCCATCTTATCTAAAAGTAATGATAAAGCAGAATGGAGTCTGCCACTTTGGGGTTGTGGCTGAGGTGTCGGGGCTTTGTCAATAAGCAGATAGAGAAAGGGCAAAAAAAAAACAAATTTCCTAACTCGCTATTCTGCATTTTCTCAAGAAAGGGATCTGGTTTGACTGGCGCAGTGTGTCGTGGGGGGGGGGGGGGTGATGCTCATATGGAGTGATAGAAGTAAGGGAGGTCAAACGCTGTAAAATTCTCCCCCTGATTCAGGAGGGAGAGAGCTAACATGTGGCACTGTGAATGGAGGGTGGAGTAATTGCTATTAGCAGATTCTTTTTGTCCAGTGTGACTGTGAGACATCAGCAACTGTAAGGCTTGAGTACATATCTTCACTGAATCCCCAGACCACACACACACACACACGCACGCATACTGGATATAGCCCACATATTCACACATGTTTAAGTAAACACATTCTTGAGGTACACTATACTTGACACGTGTTTACTAATACTATCTTACAGAGTGAGCGCAATCTTTTTTTTCAATAAGTATATCAGCTGTTTGCCTGGCTAACTTTCTAAATGTGTGTGTGTGTGTGTGTGTGTGTGTGTGTGTGTGTAGTGTACACAGGCCTCTGCATTGATGTTTTTTACACCATCCACTACTATATTTAATCCACAAAATGTCTCAGACCAAACGCTCAATGGACGCACTTTTTCTGCGCACGGTCAATACGATTGGTTTACATGAGACACGGTAATATCTGTATCAATATTGACCCTGATTGGTCAAAACGTTTTAATCACGTCATTCATGTAGCACCGCCAAGCTAGCTGCTACTGGTGTCAGCGCCAATGTAAAATACACCCTCTTGTTAGCACTGGGCTTCCCGAGGCGACGCTATCAGTGTCAGGAAGGTCTGAGCATTCTGGACGGTCCGGCCCTTCGTGAGAAAATGGGTGCTTGCATATAAAAACGTTTTTAGAGACAACAAGTAACAAGCGAACAGCATCTTGGGGCTTGACAGCGAGAAGTCCTACACTGGTATAACATTCTCGCTCTCAGAATGAGATTCAGCTTTCTCTGGGATAATGTATAGCTTATTGTGGTCTCTGGAATATATAAATAAATAAATAAATAAACGCTTCTCTAGAGAAAGGTGCTCAGCTGGGCGAGGAGAATGTCATCACCTTGTAGCATTTCTCTCTTAAAGTGATGCTGAACTTTAGTGCAGCCCGTTGGCTATCACCTTCACTGCCTCAAGAGTCTACAGTATGCTGACACATGGAGTGAATTATAGTGTGCAAACGCTGCATTTATAAAACAAATTGTCTTTGCATTGGGTTCCATTTTTCCCCAAAAAACAATTCTAACCTGCCTATGACAGGTTACTTCAACATAATATTTTACCCCGAGTCCCCCAACAAGTTACACTGTGAATTTAAATTGATTAGTGCACGCTAGGCCTACTAGTTGTACAGTAATATAAATAAAAAGTTGAATGCACACAAAAAAAAAACATCAATTCAATAGTGTGGCCTGATGGCGGGAAATATTCCAAACACGAGGTGACTCACTATGTTTCTATAGTTATCAGACAATGTAGAGTTACTCAGGAATTACAAACAGCGGTGACTGTTTTTAGAACCATTTTCTGTACCACTGGGTTCTCTCACCAATCGATATCATGTCAGCATTCCCTTTCAGTCCAGTCTCTGAAGCGCTGCTAATGGCATAATTGTGCCATGGTGCAGCTTTATAATTTGGTGGGCAGGTTATCCGCGCTAAGCCCCCCCCCCCCCCCACCGTACACTTATGCCGTGTTGTTTTGTTATGTCAAGAAATCGCGGGGGATGATAAACACTATCTCTGGGTGGTCTCCTTTCTCTGGAGCTATTCTAACTGGAGACTGGAAGCGAGCGCTTTCTCTGCGAGACAACTGTCTTGTGTGTTTCTACTCCCCTCTCCATTCTGTTGTGTCACTTGTTTGCGGCAACTGCAGTCCATGGATTTGCCCTCATGCATACAGAAGGGGCTATTGAGGAGTCTGCCAGTGTACAACTTGTTCATCCTGCCTCCCCTCACTGTTTACGCTTGAGTGTGCAGTTCTATGGTTGAGACCCGCGTCTCCTTACGCAGAAAGAACTTTCCTGTGAACAGTTCTGTCTTTCTGATCCTCCCACCTGCTTTAATTGTATCAATAAGCCCCAACCCCCCTCACCCAACCCCCCACTTAAATCCTCTCCGGCTCACACGCATTCTTTGGTGACAGATTAAAGGTGCACTCCGCGATCGCGTTATAGCTCTCCGAAAGATGCCCAGAACATCTCCTCATACGGACCTGTGTGTGAAACGCAAGTGTGGTTGTTGAAGGGGAGGGGTAGGGAACAGTGCAAACCTGTGAGACCCTTATGGGGGAGAGTGGAGTGAGGGGCACACACACTCTCAGGGATCCAAACCAAAATGACAACAGCGTTTTTGCTGGTTTCGAGAGCAACAAGGGTGCCTCTTAAACAGGGCATTTACTGTATGCCTGCCTCTCTCTCTCTCTCTCTCTCTCTCTCTCTCTCTCTCTCTCTCTCTCTCTCTCTATTTGGTCTCTCTTGTTCTCCCTTTTTTGGTGTCTATTTGTGCATTTCACACTATCTCACCTGCCCCCTTTCTTTTATGTGGCACCCCTCCCCCACACACCCACTCTCTTCTCTGCCTCCAAAATATTTGTGCTGTTTCCCATTGTTTGCAGAGTCCCCCTCTACCCACTCTCTACTGATCCCTCCATACCTGTTCCTCCTGTTATATCAAGATGATACTGCCTCATTATCCTCTCTCTCTCCCTCCCTCTCTCACTCTCTCTCTCTTTCTCCTTCTCCCTCTCTCTCCCTCTCTTTCTCCCTCCGCCTCTCACTCTCTCACTCTCTCTCTCACTCCCCCCTCTCTCTCTCTCTCCACTGTCACACCAAAGTTTCTGTGCCTCTTTCGAAGCCATCCTCCCTCTAATCTCACCATCGTCTCTTCCTCTCCCACTCTCCTATTTCGGTTCTCTTGTTCTCTCACCTGCGGGGGCG
>JAODUK010038954.1:0-21142 GCA_027564635.1 Typhlichthys eigenmanni | reverse complement strand
CTCTCTCTCTCTCTCTCTCTCTCTCTCTCTCTCTCTCTCTCTCTCTCTCTCTCTCTCTCTCTCTCTCTCATACACAAACACACGCTCGTGCGTACATGCACACTTATACTATCCTGCTTAATAATAGGAGGGTTTCACAGCAGCAGAAGGCTTTTGCCCCCCCATTGTGAGTACCATTCCTCTGGGCCAAATTGCCACGTAGAGTGTATTTGGAGGTGAACAAATAGCTGGTTCTCCTTTTCAGATAGCTACCTAAATAATCTACAGATTGACACACACCTGCTGCTGATTAAGCTATCAGATGTTTCCAAAACAAGCATATTATTTGGTCTGATTGATGTTGAGTTTGTTTTAAACGTAAGAATTATTTGTTGAATTTGTTCAAGTTGCGTGGTGCATTTCATTTTAGTCCAACTCATCCCAAATTACTGTATCTCAATTTTGTCGGGTCATTGGCTCTGTGAAGCATTTATTTGGACTATATTTTGAGTTACACATATTTGGTGATTTCTTACTTAGATGGCAACGCTGGCAATAAACATATCCTCTGCATCTGAGGTACAGCAATAGGCTTCTTTTAATATACTGTACAAGTTTCACCATACTGTTTTATGAAGAAACTTTCCATGTTTATTTACTGATTGGCTCAAACACATTAACAAATGAACGTAACAAGGCACATCTTAACATTACATTAACATTACAATGTAGAAATGATTAGTGAGATAAAGACAACAATTTGCCCCATCAAACAAACAAGATGCAAATAAGGTATCCTTGACTAATCAGACAATCTGAAGCAAACTCACTAACTCATCGTGGCCAATATATTATTATCTTCAGCAGTCAGAATTAAATGCTCCTTTACATTTTTAAATATATATGTTTAAAGTAAAAGTACATATATAAAGTTTAAATAATTTAAAACTAGTACTAGGTATCCCTGTCTGCAGCAACACCCACCAGCTCCACCCAGGATATCCCCAACAAACCATCCTGTTAGAACCATAGCTTCAGACATGGTTGTGCTGCTTCACAGCACACTGCGCTGCAAACCTCAGACTCACGACTACACCTTGATATCCTGTCCATGAATATCACGCACAGGGTCCTGTCAGAGTCCAACACCAATTCTGAAAACGGATCACTTATATGACCAAGAATGTAAACACTGCTCTCGCATTGGGTGTACAAGGACCTAATGGCATGCCGAAGTAGCAGCCCTGGTACCCCATACTCCTGCAGCACCTGCCACAGAATCTCTCGAGGAACATGGTTGTATGCTTTTTCCACGTCCACAAAACACATGTAGACTGGATTGGCAAAATCCCAGGCCCCCTCAGATATCTGTGAGAAGACAAAAAACTGGTCCACTGAATCCACATTGTTTCTCCTCAATCTTTGGTTTGACTAACGGCCGTAATCTCCTTTCCAGAACTTTGGCATAAGCTTTTCCTGGGAGGCTGATGCCGGTGTGCGATTCACCTTTATTAAAGATTGGGACCACCACCCTGATCTGCCAATCCAAGAGTTCCTGCAAGGCCATGCAATGTTGTCGAGACGTGTCAACCAAGACAGTCCCACTACACCCAAGGATTTCAGCACCTATGGGTGTATCTCATCCACCCTGGCGCCTTGCCACTGCGGAGCTGCCCTACCAACTCAGTGAGCTCTGCCAAGAAAATAGATTCAGACTCTCCAGGCGCATCCATCCCTGCCTCCTCCAAGGAGTGCACATCTCCCGAATTAAGGAGAGCCACAAAATGCTCCTTCCACCTCCCGACAATGTCTTCAGTAGACGTTAGCCAGCCTTATTTAGAACAGCTTGGCTGGTTTCCCGCCTTCGGTTTCTGAATTGCCATATGGTTTTCCAGAACTGTTTTGAGGCCAGATGAAAGTCCATGGTCTCTCCAAACTCCTCCCATGTCTTAGAGTTTGCTTCTGCAACTGCCACGGCTCCAGTCTTTTTCATTAGATGATGCCTATCCACTGAGTCCGGAGTCTCACAAGCCAGAAATGACCGGAATGACTCGTTCTTCAGTCTGACAGCCTCCCTGATTGCTGGAGTTCACCAACCACCATAACAGGCACCAAGTAGCTTTTGACCGTAGCTCTTGGCAACTGCATCAACAATAAAAGTATTTTCAGTCCATTCAGACTCCATGTCACCAATATCCTCTAGGAGCATGGAGAAGTTCTGTCAGAGGTGCGAGTTAAAATCGTTCTGAACAGGTTATTTTAACAAATGTTCCCCTTGTACACGCAATATTCGCTTGGGCTTAACCAGGTATGTCTGGCATTTTCCCTACCATCTGATCCAACCAGATGGTGATCAGTTGATAGCTCAGCTCCTCTCTTAACATATGCCCACAAGTCTGCTGAAATTACTAAAATGTTGATCATTGACCTTTGACCCAGCATACTCTGGTACCAAGTACATTTATGAGCCAACTTGTGTTGGAACATGGGTTTTGTTATGGACAAACCATGACTAGCACAGAAGTCCAATAAGAACAGAGAAGCCATTCCTCCCAGTCACACCCATTGCCAATGTGAGTGTTGAGTCAGTAGGTGGAGCCCTTTACAGAACTCCTCTTACCTTCTCCAAGAAGACCGAAAACTCCATGCTGCTGTAAAGTGCATTATGCAACTCTAAGCCGCATAGAGGCGATTCTCTCATCCCTCTCGATTCTATTCCGACTGTGGCAGTAAGCCTGGGACATGTAAGTATACCCACTCCCACCTGGTGCCTCTCACTCTGGACTAGGGCTGGGCGATACATCTGTATTTAATTTATATCGGTATATTTTCAAAAGAGATATAAAATTTGACAAAATTGTTTATATCGATATAGTTATATTATGCGTTTGTTCAAATCTTTTTCGATTTGTTGGTCTTCCCCTCCATGCCTGCACTTGGCCAGATGAGTGGAGTCAGGAGCGAGTGATTTATTGGGTTCGGCGTGTCAAGGGGCGGAGACACCAGAGAAAGCTCACATATGTCGGCCTACTAACTCCACTCGCACAAGTTGACACTAAGTGAGCATTTGAAGCGCACCTTTTTTCAGAGTAGCCAATGAGCAGATACTGAGTCACATGCTCAATTTCCATTTCTGACAAACAGATACAGGTAGTCAGCTAATATTACAAGATACCGGTATTCAAAAACAAATGTGGATTAAATTGAGTAAACTGTCATTATAGCTGCAATATTCACAACCCCTCTGCTATGGATTTAACCATTTACAACTACAATTAATGTCGCAAAAAAAAAAAAGTAAAATGTCACATTCTGTTGGGTTTCCTGTTTTGTCTCCTCGCCTGAACATTTATCCCACTATATAGAAAATACAGATATATATTGTGTATCGGTATTCAACCTAAATATATCAGGATATGACTTTTGGTTCATATCGGCCAGCCCTACCCTGGACAACTCCTGAGTAGAATAGAGGACGCCCCATATCAAGGAGTTTGGTTCCGCCTACACTGTGCATAGAGGTGAGCCTAACTATATCGAGATGGTATCTCTCACCGGCTCCTTCTTCCCCAGAGAGGTTATGTTCCACGTACCAAGGGCCAGTTTCTGCCACCGCTGCCTGGAACACCTATAGCTGCTCCACTTTTTACCTTTGCCTGACTGGCACTGCACCGCTCCCCTATGGTCCATTTCACAAGTGGTGGGTCCACACAAAGTGTTCACATGTTGCCTTGTCGTGCCTGGGCCCGCCGGGGGTACATGGGCTGTCTGGCCACCAGACGCTTGCCTTTCATCTCTACCCACAGGCCTGGTTCCAGGGGTAGGTCCCGATGACCCTGATCAGGGCAGGGTAAACTGATTATTTGTATTTACCACCATAGAGACTTTTTGGACCGTGTTCGTCTGAACCTTCCACCCAGACCCTACCATGAGAACTATAGCTCCTGACCACATAGAATCATCAGGCCTCGGAAGGCCTTCCGCCATGATCCAGGAAGGGCTTTTCAGCTTTCAACCTCCAAAATATCTCTGCCAGAGACTGCTATCCCGCTATCCCCAGAGGTGGTAGCAGTATAACAGCCATAGTATTATTTGATAGTATTTTAATATAGGCTAGTATCAGAATACATCGAAGTATTGTATTAGCTGTACTACTACCAACAATAGAATATGCTATTTTGAACTCTGTCTGTCTGAATGTGTCTATATCAACAAATGGTTGAATACACGCAATGTAGTCCAAACATACTTGAACAAGCCTACCCATTAAATGACTTTAATTATGAATTAATTAAGTTGAAAGGTTGAAGAATGTGGAAGTGTTGAAAAAAGGAACATACAATGATGTGCAGCGGGGGCACAGCATATAGCCTACTGTACACCCTGTTTATGTCAAGAAAGGCATTCATTCACTTTCAAGCTCTTAAAATATGCATGGGGTGAGCTATGCTATGAAAACTGATAAATTCATACATTTTTCAAAGTGAACATGACTGCTTTTTTAGTTGTATGCCTGAATGTTGCATGTAAGGGGGACAATTGGCTTTAGGGTTTGTATCTGTGTGACTTGGCTGATGGGTGGAGTAAACAGCTACAGTAATCTGCTGGATTCAAACATGCTTTTCCACACCCTGCTTAAGGCTATGCCACACCAAAATACGCTGCTTAATCAGCAGGTCATGGGGACTGTTACTTAAAGATAGTGGGGATATGTTCCTCTCTGATTACATCCCATGATTAAATAAATCATATGGTTTAGAATTTCATAAACTAGCAATAGGCTATGTTTAAAATAGGACAACATATAAAAAATACTCCTGTTCAGAAATGTTCTGGCTTAGTTCTACTAGGCTACAATGTGCATGGCATACACATCAGTAGCCTATGGGTAGGCTATGTTTAATCTTCAAACAAATGTAGTGTGAAATGTTTGTACAGTAGTCCTAGTCTAAGATATGTTTGATTATTCAACTCATTATGCAACTTGTCTTGTTCTATGAAGACAGGCTACTTTAACAACGATAGTTTAAGTCAAAACTACAATAGTTGAAGTAGACTATAAATGCACAGTCTCATCAGACTTATGTGTTCATTGTTGTTTTGAGAGCATATCAGAATATGTAGGCTGCGCTGATAGTTTGTCTTGAGAGTCCCTCCCTGGAACATTTCGAGGGTACTGTAGGTAAAGCCTTCTAATGTTACAACGTCAGAGGGACGATGGTGGAGGGCTGGTAAAGATGGCTGCGCTCTCCGAGGATGGGAGATATGGGTTGAATTGTGGCCAACAGAACGCAGAGAAGGTCACCGTTTTACATGTCAAATTGACAGACACGGCACTAAAAGCAATAGAGGGGTACCAAAACAGTAAGGTGAGTAAAAACCAGGAAATGTCAGTAAAAACTACGACGAAACTGTCTGAAGTGTTGAGCAAGCTGCCACGCACAGCTAAGCTACAGTACGCTAACCCGCTAGTTGGCATGGGACATTTTGCTGATGAGCAAGCCTTCTATTAAAACAATTAAAATAACGTGAAATGAATCATCAGAACCTGACTTTGTTGCGTTGTCATATTGTTCCAATTAACTTCTAGTAACTGTCAAAGGCTAAATATGTGAAAACAGCTTTGTGTAAAGTTATAACGATTGGTTAGCTGACGTTAGCCAAAGCATCTGCTGTGCTGGGCAAGTTATATTTTTTTGACTAAACTATTTTGACCAAATAACTGTTTAATCTTTAGCTAACGCTACAACTGCATTAGCTAGCCGTCCAAATAAATGGAAAAGCAGAATACTGTACATGGGTCTTTACGTTTGAAAGTCAAGGTTTATAAAGATAATGACTATTACTTGAAACGTATCATATTCTGGATCTGTATTTTCTTAGTGGTACACTATATTTAAATGTCATAAAGTGACTATTTTGAACGTGAAAGTCGGATTAAGGCAAATTGATGGTCAAATCTGTATGTTGAACTATGTAAATGTTTTATTATACCGTACTACTCTACTGGTAGTCTATACATTACTGCAATTGTGGAACGTGAAAATGTACCGTACGTAGCCTGTTACTGGTGCATTGAATACTGAGGAAATCAATGTTAATCTATAGTAACCTAGTTCTATATTACGATAGGCCCTTTCTATTTTTACCAACCTTCTATGCTGTCACAACGCGAATTAATGTACGAAATGCAATTTCTTTTTAAGTACCGGTAGATCATGCCTTATTTTAAAAAACTACAACGATTAATCACATTAGTGAGGAAAATATGTTTTCCTCCGTGACTTTTAATATACCGTACGTAATTGGGTTTTACACATAAATGTAGATTTTATTTACCCTTATGGTATTTAAAGCTTCCATGCAATGAAGAAATGCATTTTTGTATTTGTCTCTAACATTGTGTTTCAGTCAGTCTTGCGAATAAAAAAAACTTTGCTTATGGCACAGCCTATATAATGTTACCTGCCTAGACCAAATATATCATTTTAATCTTGAGCTGTGCAAATGGTATTCTCTTCGTGAGGCCTAACAGCAGTGAGTTGCAGACAGTTCTGTGCACAGGCTGCAAGGCAGGCTTTTAGGCTATGCTATCAACAACAGTTGCATAATACACACCAGGTCTTCTTGACACTTGTGGGGGTTGTTCAGCAACAGACCTTGATTTTCATGTCATTGTCACAGCCTTTCATGGTAGATGGCGTCAGTCTGTATGCTAGCCATAAACCTCTAGTATGGTCAAGCATTTGATAACCCTGAATCTGTTTGAAATTGAAATGGCATAGCTAACCAACCCGCTATGTTAAGGTGGTATTTGTTGCCGTCTATGCCTTTTTGAATGTGTTGATGTTTGTCTATTTCCATCCCCATTATTGAACAGCAGCCTACTTTTTGCTGACTGAGCAACCAAAACTGCTGTTTTTGTTTTCTGCTTTTTTTTAAACACTTCCCAATGAAGAGTTGCGAAGGCTAGTGCGCCTACACTACACCATATAGAATTACATAATAACACCGGTGTTCTGAGTTCATATCAATAGGTAGGCCTATTTTTAAAACATTAAATTACACAAATGTAAATGTTATAATAGCATTTATTAATGAATAGCCTAATTCCTATTTGACCCACTACTACTTTAGAGAGGGCACTGTACATAGCCTATTAGATTTAGTTGAAAAGTTTACAGCCTGGCTAAGAGCATTTTTTGTTTGCCTTTTATTTTTGATTGAAAATCTCACAGAGAAACTTACCAAGATGTGACACATTGATGCTTAGTAGCACAGTGCCTTGTTAGATAATCGTAATGTAGTGGTAGGTCATATCAAACCAATTGTCAAAGAAAAAACAACATAAAAATAGACCTACATAAATATGTAGGCTATTAAACAATTCAATGGAATTAAAGTCTAAAAATTATATCTTTTAGGCAAAATACAAAATAAGGCTTTTCTGCCATTTTATCAAACTTTAATAGGCTACTAAATTGGGATTTAGGAACAGTTGAATATGCTCCTATATGATACAAATAACAAATGCTACAAACTGGGTTTTGGCTTTACCAGAGACATGACGCCCTTATGTTACTTTATTTTTTCTGTTTTCCAAACCTCGCCCCTTTTGGTTTTTGGATCGCCCAAGTTAAACAGGTATTTGATTAAGGCTGTGTTTAATTAAAGCAAACATGGTCAATTAAACCCAGGCTATTATGTTTTCTTATATTTGTATCCCCTTGGTGCCACGGACGTAGCGGTTGTAGTTTTGACGGGTCATTCGGGAAATCTACCTATTCTCAGGATGGGCAGTCCAACCAAGGTTTACACAGTAGTGTACCTTTCTGTGACGTTGCTGATCTCAAAATAACAAACATTGTATTTTTCTTTTGCATCAAGTTGGCCTCAGCTTGCTAGTTTGCATCCATTTTCAAAATAATGATATGTAACAGAGTCGACAAGGAAAAAACGTAGTTGTCTATCTCCCCGAACACGGAAATCTTAACCGAGCCATTAAGGAGACAAAAATAGACAGGCAACGAGCCGGCTTAACGCAATGCAAAGTAAATGAAGAGCTCCACAGCTGCTTCCCCCCGGTTGGCGTGGTTTTTAAACACGTTGCGCTTCTCAAGGCAGGGGGGCCTAAATTGACAGGATACCAATATCTCAATATCTGTCATCTTTATTATGGCTGTTGCGCTTGCATGCAGCAAATACACGCAGCTTGTCATGTACGCACTGCGTGAAGATTATTTATAAATAATCGCAGGCTTTTGCGGTTACACAATCGCACAATGCCACATCGCAGTTTCCATTGTGATGCGGTTAATCGTGCCGCCCTAATCATGGGTAGGCCTGTCATGATAATTACAATATCGACTTATCGATATATGGACATAACCTCGATTATTTTTCTGACCACTATAATATTGTATTTACATGCGTGTTGCTGACATAAGGCAGTTAGTGTCTTATGTCCTGTGCTATTATCTGACTGCTCGCAGGCAGCGGAACACGCAGGCAGCGATGGGTACATGTTCCTCAAGGACAATTGATATCTTATTGTTTAGGTAAAGGTGTTTTCCAGTCTATGTTTAGACACAAAGACTATGTTTAGAAACATTTATGCAAAAATACGGCAAATGTTTTATTCTCTTCAGGTTTTCGAGCCTACTTAGCCAAGCGATGAAACTGGTCACACAACAATAGCGGATCAGAGGTGCGTTTAGAATTGGCAAACAGTTTTACGTTTGATTTGAGCAAACGGTTTGTGGAGGTAGTTCTCAGCAAACACGCATTGACGCTGGACGAAGGCCGACAATTTAAATCTAATATGTTTGGAATGTTAACACAAATGTTCAAAATTCAAGTTTAAAGCAAACATGTTCGCCACTAAAGTTTTCCACTTCTGAACATACTTCTATCATTCTACCGGTCTACAGAAAACATGGTATCAATCATCTGCAAACCTGATATGACTATAGTAAGTTGACATTTTATCGTTTTCTTAATGTTAACAATTTTGGGGTCGCTTTACAAGGCACACTACTTACTGTAACGATCTTCCAAACACATGAACTGCGTCACTTTCATCCTAAAGTACTGGATGAAGTTACTGCGCTGTCTGGGCAAAATCATTACCTTGTCAACTCTGGATTATATAGTCATTAATTCCATCCTTGACTTAAAAAATGGTTATTGTGACAGGCCTAATCATGGGTCTCTAGTAGGTGTGTAATAAAATATTGATACACCTGAGTTAGGGCTGTCGCGATAACCTCAATATTGCAATTCCGCGGTGTTGATAACCCAACCACAGGCCGTGGAAAGCAAACGCCGGTACCGCAAACCACAATGTTTACATTTTATTTTTTTCATGTGGCTAGCCAATCGAATATGATATCTGATCTAGTGCGTGTGCGCTATCTAAGCACAAATTCCCGCAGCCCCATATTAGCCGGTTGTAGCTTCTTATAATACATCCACGGTTGTAGCCTTTCAGAGTATATGTATTTACGACACTCGGACGTTACGCTTTACAGCACTTTACTAAACTGTACAGTCTGGGAAGTGCATCGTGCATTGCAGACACACTCGAGTGATTATTTTGGGACATATCTGCATTTCGTGTGGGGAAAAACAATGGAATATGTTGTCCCCTAATCTTTCGGGTTGTTAAACCGAAACTGTGCCATCACGTCTTTCTGTCTACATGCTACCTAAATCAAGGCGGCGTACCGTAGGCTACGCTTGGCGCGCCATAGGATTTTGATCTTGCACTATTTAATATGCTTTATTTAATATGCTTAATTTAATAATTAATTTGTCATATTTTCCAGCTGATATTTTGGCCCAACATTTGGCCGGACAAAGTTGCATGTGATTACCCGTAGGCCTACTAAACTGGCAGAAAGCATATGATGTTGCACAATTATCTCACCACGGACTGAGATCACGTTGTCTATAAATGACCCAGAATCACACTATTTCGGAAGCTCTGCGCAACGAACTTGACCATTCAAAACAAAAAAATGGCGATAATACCGCAGACCGCGGTATTGGGGCAACTTAAATCACCGCAAGTACATTTTCTTCACCGCGACAGCCCTAACCCGAGTATCGCAATATTACGGGGTGCGATACTGTATCAATTCTCTAAATCTCATATATATATATATATATATATATATATATATATATATTTAAATACTATTACATTAACCTCAGAGAGGAAAGATGCATGTTACCAGATTTATCTTGAAGCTAATTTTCATCTGAGAACTGTGAAATACGAGGAGCTATTTGGTGAATTTCAAGTGTATTTGCTAATTTACAGGCTACTAGCATATAGCTAAATAGATGCTCTTTTTTTTTTTTTTTTTTTTAGGTCGTGAGCAAATCTCCTAATCTATTGAGCACTACTACATATTTGGTCCACGTCCACCCTGTTTCAAGCAGGTTTTATCTAGCCACAAACTCAAGCCTGCAAACACGGCACACAATGTTATCCTATTCACAGAAAACCAAAGCCAGACTTTTCTGATGTTATTGGAAGCATATTGGAACCATTCCACTGGACGTACGGTTCCATGTCATGCATGCGAATAAGCTCAGTGGCCTTTTGGTAGCAGTTTTGTGACCTAGTCACATAAACCTGATATAAGTGTTGTTCCACCATGTTGATAAGGGGCTAAAATGTTAACGCTTTCCTTTCAGAATGTACCTTCTTTGCGGCCAGCAATACAATTCAAGGGACTCCAAGGCGTAAGATTTCTTTTATTATTAGCCTATAGATGATGGTTGCAAATACAAATTTGCACCATTATTTTTGCACCATTATTTACTTGTGGTATAGAAAACTTAAATAAGACAATGAACTCTTTGGTCAGTTTGTAACATTTTAGCTGTCAATGGAATACATTTTTAGCACAGTATTGTTGAAGTAATGTGTTTTGTAATCTGTTGTGGCATGCAATGGAAAGAGCCACTCCCAGTGTCTTTAAATGCTTCTCAGATGTCTATAGGTCAGTCATTGATATAGAAACCAACTTGCACACAAGCATGTACTCCCTCCCTATTCCAAAAATGGCTATTCAAAACTCAAAACTGTCTGCTAGATCCCAAGTTGTTCACTTAAAATCCTGTAGCTATGGTGCGGACCAATGCTATTGTACACACACACACACATACACAAAGCTGTAAGGCGATCTGATAAATGGGCCGCATTTATGAAGTCCGAAATAAAGTTATCACCAGAATCGTTTATTGGTCCTATACCGACCCCCACCCACCCCCACCCCCTAAAACAGTGCTGCAAAAAAAAACTTGTGTATTTTAACCATTCCTTACTTTTACAGCATCTAGCAGACACTTTTATCCAAAGCGACTTACAAACATTACATTAGCCAACGGTAGAAGAGATCACACACCATTTGTTATATGCAGCCGACATACATTTGCAAAATACATCATACATTATGTAATATACCAGGGGATTTGCAACATGTAGCAAATTTACCAGGAAATAGTTCCTAGAGGTTTGTTTCAATAAAGTGCTAATATTCAAAAAATGTTACAAGAGAAAAGGGGATACATTAAATGTATTTTGTTTAAATTGTGTATATATATATTTTTTTTTAACAAATACAGTTTTAGTTATTTTTATAATACTTTTATTTTCTGTTTTGATCTTTGTAGCGTATCAAGATTCCCAGGACCGATTCCTTCTCACAAACCTTCCAGAATTTTGACTTCTACTTGTCTAATGTGGGCAAGGACAATCCTCAGGGAAGCTTTGAGTGTATCCAACAATATGCATCAAGGTAATTTAGTGGATAATGGTTTCTCCTCACTTAAGATAATAAGCTCTGCCCCGCCTTATGATATGCATTTAGGAGTGCACAATATATCAACTCAGTATTGTTATCGCAATATCACGTTGCGCAATATCATATCAAAAATGTTGCAGGAAGTGCAATATTCAGTTTATATAGTGGAGAGATGTGTCCATTGGCTTAGTTGTGTTTGACTTGGATAGAATAGTAAGATGTGTGGCTGAGGAATCTAATGACACTAAAGATTGAAGAGGAAACATTAGTGGCCAATAAGAATGCCTCCTCGGTATCTTGGAATTAGTGTTGTTGAACAGTGAAATGAAAATGTGTTGTTTTGATACGTTATGAATATATTTTGATACATTTTTCCCATAACCTGTGTTTTTATGTTTAAAAAATAACTAAATTAATATCAATATCGCAATATCACATTTTATCAATATCGTGCACAATATCATATGCATTTTGAAGCAAAGCGTTATTGTTGTGAACGGTTATGTTCATATTTACGGAGCCAGGGTTGTGTAGAATTGCCAACAATTTTTTTTCAGCATGCACTGAGAACGGTATTCATTTACGATAGCGGACTAAACCTTTTCTAATGATTGAGACTGCAACTAATGTTTCTCAATCTTACTCCCCTGTGCTTGTCTCTGCAGCTTGGGAGACTCCCACCTGGTGTCACTGGGGTCCGTACAGGACAAGGTCACAGTTTGCGCCACCAACGACTCCTACCAGGTGACCCGGGAGCGCATGAACCAGGCTGCAGAGGATACACGGGAACGTGGGACCAAAGTCATTAAACCTGGGGGCCCCTATCGGGGTAAGGCCCTCTGTGGGATTACTGCTGCTATTGTGACCACCAAAACACTATCGTGACCACCAAAACGCCCCTAATCTCTCCTCCCGACCACCACTCTCACACATCTAGGTCCAAGCACGCTGACGGGGGCTTTGCGTCCTATTTGACACCTCCCTCTCTTCTCCTCTCGTCTCTTCAAACTGCGAGTCTGGGAATAGATGAAGGATAGCGCTCTGGTTCCATTCAAAACTATTATTGCGGTCGATTGTTCCACTGATCCTGTGCGGGGAGTGAAGCGCAGAGCGCTTGCATATGCTTGAGATATGCGAGGTATGCGTCCTTTGCTGCTTGAACCCTCTCAGGCGAGTTTCCAACCCACTGTACCATATAGTGCCTAGTTAAAGTAAAGGTACATCTTTGATATTCTAATTTGGCCTCCTCCACTATACTTTACGTATGTACGTACGTTATGTAGTGTCAACTGCAGAGCAACTTTCATCTCTGTGTTTTTATACATAGTTATATTCCTGCTGTCCTTCAAGCCAAATGGCCCTGGCCCACAACCATGTTCACTGTAATTTCAGCTAAAAATGGGTTGTTGGACATTTCATTGCTGATTGTGTCTAGACCACATAACACTTAACACAACTTCTTCTTTGGTTCCATTTAAATGAGTTGTGTAACTATTGGTGCGCTTCACAAACTTGAAAAGTCAGTTGAAGTCTTCTCTCGTATGCTTTCTGGCCGTTGGGGATCTATTTGCATACACTGTGCCGGATAGAAACTGGGAAACGAGATGCTCTGCAGAGAAAGGGGTGGTGCTGGGCATGTAGCAGCTGGCTCTGAGCTCTGAACCTTATTAGCCCGTGTGACGTGACACTCTTTTTAACATCTGCTTGCTTCCACTCTTTATTCAGAGGCATATCTGTAACTGTGATCCTCATTCGTTTTGAATGTAGTTGCATAATGTTTCAGAAAAGTTTTTTTTTTTTTTTTTTATGTATTAATGAATTTGTCTGTTTATTTTTTACATATCCATTACCACACAAACATGCGTCATGTTTTGTGAAATGTACTGCACTCCAACACTTAAACTCCTGTTTAAGCCGTGTGTAAATCCATCCTGCTGGTCACTGCTAGGCAGAATGTTTCTGAGAGAGAATGATAACTGGCTACTTGACGTAACGTAACCTATTCACCTAGGCAGGTCACCCACACCATCTCACCATGTCACATTGTGCTGGGTGCAATGAGCGTATGAGCAAAATGGATAACATGCTTTATTTAAATGTATTTTTACATACCGGTTTCACGTTATGACTATATTTTGGCATGTCTGGGCCTTTATAGATTTGTAGCTTAGGTCTATTCTAATTTCAGGATAGAATATCAAAACTATGTGAAGGTTTGATTACTATAGGGTTTGCTTGGCTCCACCGTATAACACAATATATTACAGAATCAGTATTTTTGCATAATGTAAATAGCAATGCAATCAAAAGACAATTCATTGCCAATTGCCAGAAAACTACTGTTGCCAAAGAGAACCACTGGTGATTTATTATAGCTGAAAATGTGTAGAGTAGGGCTGTGCAATAAATCAAATTTTATCGTGATTTCAATTTTGGCTCTTAACAATTACAGAAACTATATAATCGAGGAAAAACTATAATTTTGCACATTACGTTTTGCATGTAAACTCTTATGTCTTGTGTTCTGAATGCTCACTTTCACCCATTACAGGATGAAAATTAAATATCAACATGAAAAGTATTAAGGGATATTTCAGTTGAAGTTGTTTTCACTGTTCATTTGTTTCACTGATTAGATGCAGTAAATGCAACATCTTTCTAAAGTCAGTGAGTAATCATTAAATAATCGTGATTGACCAAAATAATCATTATTATCAATATTACTTTTTCCATTATTGCCAGACCTAGTATAGAGCCCATTTTCAGCAATTTATGTTCTAATGGTGAATTTTTTTTGGCTAATCCAAGTTATTTGCTCAGTAACATTCAGGGGGTGTGATTTTATTTTTCAAAATGTCAATTTTCAAAGCAGTTCTCAAATTTCATCGGAGTCGCAGTTTTCCATATCTCAGATTTTTATGCATACGTGGATTAAAATGTGCGTTGCATGGAGGACCACACATTCTCACATTAAGTTTGTTTTTTATAAATCCCAAACTTTCCTTATAAACTGCAATTATAAATGAGGTTTATGCAGGTTTGATTACAGGCACAACAAAAACCCAGACCTTTCTTCCGAAGCTGTCTGTTCTTGCTCTGAGAAATGTCGGCTATCCCGATGCAAAGAAACTGAAGATTCTCGTTGCCACTCCCTTCGCAGGAAAGCAAGTTCAGCTCCGCAAGCCTGCCATGTCGACACCGGAGGTGGTCCCAGAGCGCAAGCGTTCCACCCCCATCAACCCAGCCAACACGATCCGCAAGTGCCTTACCAACAACCCTGTGTCTCAGCGGCCCTACCGGGACCGGGTCATCCACCTTCTGGCCCTGCGGCCCTACAAGAAGCTGGAGGTGCTGGCCAGGTTGCAGCGGGACGGGGTCAGCCAGAAGGACCGCAGCTGCCTGGGGACCACCCTGCAACAGGTGGGGGATGGATGTTTGTGCAGATGCTGGTAAAGACTAGCCTGGTTTAACCAGACAAGTGTTAATTTCGTTTAATGAAAACTATGACAAAATATTTCATCAACAACCTTTTTTCCATGACAAAACGAGACATTAAAGAGATTAAAATAGGTAAATTGATAACAAAAACGATATTTTCGTTGACGAGACTTGTGTATGTAAAAACGGTAAATACTTTGCCTGTGTATGATTTAAAGTAATTGCACACATGTAAAAGCCGGCTGGCGAGACCGTCTTGTCACGAACGTGTTCACATTGATTGCAATGATAAATCGACAGATATAACTATCATTTTGCGCTACAGTAGGGCAATCTGACAAGGTGACAGAACACCGGATCCGTACGTCGTTAAAAAGTAAACAAGTCCGGATTCCTTACCTTAGTTGCCTACCAGGCCGAAATTGTTGTAGGAAAATTAGACAGGTAAAAATAGACTTAGTCATATTTTGCTACCAGGATAAAATGAAGGACGACTTCACTGTCGACTAGGCTACCATCTACATGCAACAGGCTACCGTGTTAGGCTCATTGAATTAGTAGAAAGCATTTTGACTTTTAGTTGACTATAACATATTCTATTTTTGTCGACTAAAACTACCTAAAATGTGACAAACAAATTAGTATTTTTGTCTAAAGACTCAATTGAAAGTTTCTGCCAAAATGAACGCTGAACCAAATGCAGTATTCACTTTAAGCCAGTAGGCTTTGTTGCCTCCTAATGGGTGTAGACCTCTGGTTAATTTTGAAACTAATGGACAGTGCTGAACCAATCTGCGTTGCTACAACTGTTTTGATTGCCTTAAAAACAATTGACCGATCCCAAACCTCGCCCCCCTTAGCTGCTGTAACTAGGTTGAACAACACAGCATATTGGGCTCAGATATAATATATGGTACTTTCCGGTTTTCCGGACCACATTATTGGGAATTTAAAAAAAAAAAAGTATATTCTCTGGTTAAGCTTAGGTATAATTCTGTATTTGATCTACCTTCTGGCCTCTGTGACATTTAAGATTAGGTAACCCAGAATACTGTATTGTCACTGGTTAGGTCACTGGGTTAAA
This sequence comes from Typhlichthys eigenmanni, assembly GCA_027564635.1. Classification (NCBI taxonomy): domain Eukaryota; kingdom Metazoa; phylum Chordata; class Actinopteri; order Percopsiformes; family Amblyopsidae; genus Typhlichthys; species Typhlichthys eigenmanni. Next base: position 4,825 of record JAODUK010038954.1, on the reverse strand, counting down.
GTCAGGGCTTCACCTTCATCTGGGGTTCTCTGTTTGTGGTCCAGATAACTGGAAAGTGCCTTTTATATATTATGACGCGGACTAGGCTACAACAGGATTACAGACAGTTAACGGAGGTTTCTATCGGATTCCAACTTGCTCAACTGTTATTGAAGGGCAGGCCGGAAAGGGGCACGGCTTGGGATTGGTTAGTTGAGATGAGAGCAATAATTTGGCGGAGCAAAGCTAGTTAAAGACTGCCTCATGAAGGTTGTTCTGGCTTATAATCGGCGAGGACCTTTTTTATAAAGTCAATATTGAAAAGCCATTCTAAAGGAGGAACTGCGTCGGAGCAGCCAGTTAGAGCGTGCACATGCTCTGGGATCCTCTGTCCCCCCTCTGGCACCAGAGCACACAATGCAAATCACCAGCTCACAGCACAAATGGGCATCTGCAGTGTTCACTATGAATGGGAGAGACATGGTTCTGCAGCTTTCATTTACATGCACAGATGTGTTTGTATAGCCTGCTCAGGAAATCAAGTGTTTCTACACACACTGAAAGTTTCACACTGAAACACACACACACACACACAGAAATAGGACCTTACTTTCAGTCTGATGGAGCTCTTACATGCGTTACCTTTTATTGTGTATGTTAACGCCGCAGGTGGCGACTCTGAACCCCAAAGACAACTCCTACTCATTGAAGGACTTCATTTATCGTGAGGTCCAGCGTGACTGGCCTGGCTACTCTGAAGATGACAAGGTCCAGGTGGACAGAATCCTGGCTCGGTACACGAACATTTCCCCGAATCTTCCCCCCCTAACTGTCAGCTTGTAAAGCAGAGAACTCGTGTTCTCTGCTTTACAAATGTTCTGGTCATGGTCTTTTATGTTGTAATTGCATGGCCTAGCTTTGCTCACACTTACTCACGGCTGACTCATATAAGGGAATGTGTAGCAACATTGGAATTCAAATAAGTAAAAACCCTATGATTTGTTGAAGGGTGATTTTAACTCTTCTTTCTCTGTTTCAACCCCCAAACACACACACACGTTTGTTGTTTAACAGGAAACTGGGTCTACCTACTGAGTCGCTTTCATCAAGCAGTCCTCCCAAAGATATTCCATCATCTCCTACAGTAAGTGCACATGCACACGCATGCTCGCACACACAAAGGCCCTACCTTACACTCGCCGCGAAGCGCGAACGCAATTGTCTTTGCTAGTTTCAGACTGATGCAGTTTAGTCAATTTACTGTCCGGCGCTCACGTCGTTTGAAAGGAAAATGCACTTATTAAACATGAGATGTGGTCTGGCGCATTGCTGTCTTGAGGCGGACCAAACATTGCGCTATTGACCAACAAAAACCTGGCCTAAAGTCAATGGTGCCGCACATTATCAAGATATTATCTCGTGACCGGGTGCACTGTGCTTGTTGTACTCAAAGGGACGCACAGAAGCGCACAAACAGGCAAAGTATTAAATAGTGCACTGGGAAATATTATTAGTGTGTAGCCTACATCTCTCTGTTGCCTTAGATCAGTGGTTCTCATAGTAGGGTCAGGGGTCATGGCCTGTAGCCTGAGGATCCGCAAAATATTTTTTTAGAAATTGTCATATGTCTAGGGCGACTATTTGCACCAATAAAACAAACACTGTCCATTACCCCTGTCCACTTTAGCGTTTGGTCAATAAAACCTTTAATTTAAATTGACACATCATGTCAATCGGTCATGAATCAATCACTTCACGCAGGTCACAATGAACCATTTAGCTGCTAGCAAGCTTGATATGTTAACTATAAGTGAAGTGACTGTAGTGAGCGAGCATGGAGAAATGCTTATGTCAGACAAAATCATTCAGTGAAGATGAGATCAAACTAGCTAAATTGACTAAATATGATTTTCAAATGGTTCTAATGGCATCTAAGAATATATGGTAAGAAGCATATCAAAGTCCTTATAGTCTTGTATAATGTCTCTGAGCATATGCTTACAAGCAGGGTCAGTCATTCTTGCTACCGTTAAGCTCAAATCAAAACGGTATCGCTCCGCTGTCCTCCATAATAATTTGATACATCTACACAGCCCTGGCTCCATAAAAAGTAATAAAGTGGGGAACACCACTCGTAGCAATACAGTCGTAGCACTACGCTTCACAATGCATTTCGATGTGTGATGCCGCTTTAGACCTTGCACTTCCATGTTAGAATAGGGCCCACAGTGTCTTGCGCACGTAACACTAGCATACACTAGTAATTGTGTGCTTGCAGAAGCGCCAGCACGAGTGTGACTTCACCGACCCGCTGGCGCCCAAGAAGGCCCGCATCTCCCACCTGAGCAGTCGGGGGCCAGCCGGGTCGTGCGACCGCCGCGAGGACGAAGACGATGGCGGCTCCAGCTCCAAGCGCACCTCCCTCCCGTCGGCCGTCTCCTCCGCCCCTCCCCCACTCCTCCCCGTCCCCTCCCACCCGCCAGCGCTGTCCCACCGGCAGCCCGGGCCGGCCTCCAACTCCAACTCCCCCAGCACGCCGGAGGGCTGCGGCACACAGGATCTGCCCGTGGACCAGAGCTCCTCCTGCAGGGACCCCTCACCGGGCCGCAGCCTTAGACCCGTCGCCCTCGCCAGCCCCCCCACCATGATTTCCCTCACGGTCACCTCCACCGTTGTCAGCAGCCCACCGTTGTCCAGCAGCACTGGCAAGAAGTCCAAGAAGAAGTCCGGGAAGCACAAGGAGAAGGAGAAGGAGAGGGACCGGCAGAGGGGCAGAGACGGTAGTAGCCCCACCGCGCTGGCAGAGCAGGTGGGGAGCGGGCAGAGGGCCAAGAAGAAGCACCACGTGGAAGAGGACAGAGAGGCCGTCGCCAAACAGCCTCACAAAGACCAAGGTCAGTTTGTGTTCTGAAAGTGATCACGGACGGCGACCTTGAACCATGACGTTGTCAGGGGAAGGTGGCACGGCACCAAGTGTTTAGCCTGGCGAGACCACCCTGACTTCACCAGCACCACATACACACACAGTCAGTCAGAAAATGGACCTTTTGAAAAGCATCAGCCGGCGATTGGACCACCTTCACGCACAGAACAAAGATGTTTTTTTTAAACATAGGCACTTGCTTTGGACTTTAACCAGTCTTCTCCGTTGGCGCTGGTTTGCCTCAGGCACCTCTGGCCAGTGGCAGGTTTTCTACTGAGCTTGTTTCCAGACTGATGTGGGACGGTAAAACCAAACATTTTACAATACTAACAAATAGGGCTGTGCGATATGACGACATATCTTATGAATATAGATAAACATCTATATATTATGCTTTATCGTTTATAACGTTGTGATGAAAAAAACATTAGTTTTGCATTTTCCTCATTTGGAGTCTGTTCGGATTTTGCACGGATTACGTTAATACGTTACTCTTGTTGACTTTTTACTTGCGAAGCTTTTATTGCACTTACAGTAACGTAAGGATAGTTTTTGTAAACTCTCCCAACTCTCCACCGCTGTCTCTCCCCTAGCTGAACTGTGTGCGCGTAAATGTGTGAGTGAGTACGGAGTAGCACGGCTCGTGATTAAACGCTATAAAGATTCTATGACGTTTATTGAGCTCAGTTTAACAGATTTTGATTTTATTCGCTTTTATGACCACTTTGGTTTACTACCCAGAGCTCGACAACAACAATGGCCCGGGGTCAATCAAATGTAACTTCGGAACAGTAAAACTTGCAACTCACTGTCCCGATTGGGCCATTGCGTCTGTTATACATTTTCTTGCTATAGGAAAACAATCTCTTGCCAGCCAATAGTATACAGCACCTGCAGCCAAGTTTTTTTTTCATGCATAGATTTCGATGCGGCCGCCGCACATCAGGGTCTCGACGTTAACTGTGTCTTCATGTCTAAGCAGTTGGAAGCTGATCGTAAGAGTTCGACATTACCATACGGCCACGTAGTTTATATTACTGATCCTCACCACCAGTGCATACGGAGATGAGCATAACATTCACGTTTTCTCTAACTGTAAAATCGAAAATTGAAAATCTAGCCAGCTATCAGTATTTTCTGACACCGAGTGGAGTTTAAAAACACAGTGGTACAGCGCACTTTCAACAGAATGAGTAGGACAAAACTTATTGGGAAAACGGGGGCAGGCAGATAATCTGACAATTTACTTGACGAAATGTTTATTTAAATTATTAAACTAAAACTTGTTTTTCGATTTCAAAATAAAAGTTCTGTACTTGTATCAACATATCTTAAAAATAATAGTCTTTCGGTAGGATAACATGTTAAATTTTAATATTTGTCAAATATGTAACTAAATTTACAATGTAAATATAAATATTTACAATAGCCAGTTTATATGATAGGCCTAGACAACGCCTCCAGCAAAGCCTTATAGAAATAGCCTACATAGAAAATGTATTGCTATCTTCCCTGACAAACACAATACAGTATGATAGACTGTTTAGTGTATCTGAAATCTCAATTTCATATTGTGATTGTAAGAAAGTGACTATTCCGCTTACAGCTCATCTTTACAAATATATTCAAGGAACTCTAAAAGTAGCTTTGTTCCAGACAAGTAGAATATGTGACAATGCTTAATTTGTGGGGTATTCTGCTTCTATACACTGTACAATATCCAGGATTTAATTATTGATTAAATGGTAAAATAATATAATTATTTGGTTTTGGAATTATAAACCAAAGGACTCATTCCCTTGGGGTAAGGACTCATTCCCCACCTGGAGTGCCTACTCCAGGTGGGAGTGAAGGAGTTTAAGTACCTCGGGGTCTTGTTCGCGAGTGAGGGGACTATGGAGCGAGAGATTGGCCGGAGAATCG
>JAODUK010038943.1:11091-21143 GCA_027564635.1 Typhlichthys eigenmanni | reverse complement strand
ACAATAGACTAGTTATCTAAAATTTGGCTAAAATCAAAGGCCTAGGCCTACTGATGTTTGTTATACACACACACTATATATATATATATATATATATATATATATATATAATAATCTGCACAAAATGCAGACGTCACTCCCCTGTTGTGGCCCGTGATTGGCCGCTCAGTCAACAGTTTAAAAAGGGACACATCTATTTTGTTTTTTTTACAGAGTTCTTTTAAATTGTTTTTTTAATTGATTTTAAATGACATAGATATTTAATGTCCCATCATTTTGAAATACAGAAAACAGATAATAGAATTAATTGGGAAAACTAGTTTTTTTTTTTTTTCTTTTTACACACACGCACGTATGCACATGCGTGCGCACACACACACTGATGCACAGGAAGTAATGTGTAGTAGTTTATAGATCATGGATACGGTTGCGGTATCAGCCACAGCTCTGCAATAGACAAATGCATCATAGGTTTATTATAAATATGTTTGTTTTTGTAACTCAGTTTTAGTAGTTGTTATATAGACATACTTACTAACAATAGGCCTACTGTTGTTTCATATCCAAGCTTAGAGTATTTTTTTCTTCTTTTTTTATTTTTACTCACCATCTAAGTCAGTTATACTTTGGGCTCCATACTGTTTAATGGGTTAGAGTTTATTGACTTAAAACATTTTAAATAGAACACCTTTATGTAAGTAAAGTTGAACTAGTAATTACAAATCTAAAATTATATGCTTGGCTATACAACAAAACAAATAGTTATTGTATATTGACTGTACTGGCTTATTGAATATTGATTGTATTTGGACCTCTACATTTGTAACTAAATATGGACCTGATATAGATATAGCTTTTGAGGTTTTGGATAAAACTTTTATTTTACAAAACAGTCCAAGCATTTGCATAATCAATGTATATGCTAGGATTAGCAAATACAAAGCATCGGTTCAAAGAAAAGCATTGTAAATCAATCATAAGCATAGCCTTTGCCAGCTTCTTTTATCCTCCATTATAAAACGCAAATACAATCTAATTTATGCTCGAGTTATACCATCATTTACATAATGTTTTTTGACTTCATCTTCTGATGGATTCCCCCATGGCACTGTAAACACCAGCCTTGGTATAGCAGCAGCACATCTTGTAAGGAAGGGGGCCATATAAGTACAGCTAAACTGGAAACTGTTTGTGCTGCTCAATGACTGTATAATTAAAAAAAAAATTTGTAAAAGGTGACACTTTAATACAAGCTCACTCGGTGCATTGTGGAGGTCCATATGATGCTTCGATTGAAATCTCAGGCACAATTGGCATATGAACAATACAAGCAGACAGGAAAGAAGATAATACTGATAGTTTTTCCAAAATTTGATTTGGGATCTGCAGGCTCAAGAATTTTCTATCGTACTGTAACCCCCTGAGATTGGTCAGTGGAAAAACCTGGAAAAACAAATACAGTACAACTTTCTTAATATGTTTCTACGACACTCGAAGACCATGAGTGTGAAGTAAGCTTTTGTTTCCCAAAATGAGAAATTAATATAGTATATGAATTATATAAGAATCCTACCTTTGCTGTTTATTGTTGCCATGGTGATCTCCTACCATGTTGCTGTGGTGGTGCTTCTTATAAGATGTGGCTTTGAAGTACTCGTCAGGGGTAACTGTCTTCACCCCGCCAAAATAATCCAGGACCCACACCTGACGTGAGCCAAACAAATCTTTTACTTTTTCTCTAATGGTTTAAAATGGAAACTGACTGACTGAAATAGGCCGGCACCAACGTTCAATATCTTGAAGACATGTAAACACTGCGAGTTGTTCTACTGAAAGCTACCTTGGTAATGTTGAACTTGGCAAAGAACCAGCCGTGATCAGAAGGCCAGTCCATCATCTCTGGGTGGCGGGAAAACAAAGCCTTTTTGCTTAAGATGGCCTCTGTATCATTCACTTGTAACTGTATAATAGTGTTAGAAAATGTTATTCACAGAATGGTGACTATAGTATTTGTGATGACTGATATTATATTTTCAACAATTGACAAATGTACTTATTGTGAACTGCTTTGGAGACAATTAGTCTGCTAAATGTTGTATTTGTTAACAGAACAACCCACAAACCTTACACTTGTCCCTGTGTGCGTGTGTACGTGCACTTGTCTATTGGAAGCCTGACTTATACTCTCACCGCTGCACTAGCAAGACTAAACACATATTTTTGACACATTCAAGACACTGAAGGACGGACAAACAAACAATCATTGTGCCACTGCATTTTGATAATGTAACGTAGCTGCATTGCTATTACATTGCTATGGATTCGTTTCCCTTCACTGTTTGTTTACGGCGTGTGATGTTTTGACAGCTGCCCACCTCCAACATGGTGCCAGACAGGATGACGTGGGCACAAAGGGGACTCTGAGGGTCAAAGCCCTGCTGGCGACAAAAGCCTGTCTGGGCCAGAGACATGGACAGAGACGCCTGTGGGTTCACCTGTGATGGACAGGAAGGTTTAACAAAGGTTAACTTGGTTTAACAGGAAGGTTTAACAACGAAAAAGGTGGAGGATGCATCAGTAGGTTCACTATTTAATTGGCCTTGGCATCAAATTGGTATCACATTTTGAAATTATCCTTTGGGTTTCACATGGCATTGAAATATAACATTCCATACAAAGTCGAAAAATAATTCCAGGAGCTTGTGTAATCCACAGTAAAATATAACCTATTTAATCTTTATTAATTAACTGACGCAGACAATATTTTTACAATAACCGAGTATGATTACACACACTTGCATAGTATATGGCGCCCTCTGGTGGCTGAGTTGTGCCTTAATTGACTTTAATCTTATGTGTGCAATAACTAATAATAATGGGTTTGTCTTTAATTTGTGGCCATAATAAATAGGCTCGACGAGTTTTTGATGAGTCGCGATTGTTTGGTTCTAATAGTTGTGTCTAGTCAGGAGCATTTCAGCACTCAGCAGCAAGCCCAGGTCACTTACTAAAACTGCAGCGTCACTTTCCAAAAACGCTGACTAACTGTAGATGACGCTACATGACCAGTTACTGTAGTGTCTACACGAAAAAAATAAAATATGAGAGATTCAACATGGGAATTCACTTAGTGAATAGTAAAAAGTATGATACATTTGTAAAATTGCATACGTTGTCTAATAACGTTTGTATCGTACATCCCTCATATTTCACTGTAGCCTATATCCACGCAAAACATACCTGCAGATCCTGGACCGAGATCTCCATGTGTGTGAGGTACATATACGGCACACCGGTACCGTAGCCCACCGGACCATCACTGACTGAGAACGTGTTGGAGAACGGCTGTCCCTGGACGGGATCATGGGTCGAGATCGTCGCCATGGATGCCCAGTCACACTGGTTGACGACGAACCGGGCCACCCGGGCCACCTCCTCGTGAGGAGGGATCCTGAAGGAATAGCAGGAAAGACCGAGAAGGAGCGGTAACAGAACAGACGTCACTGTGCACGGTGCCATTGTTGATGTGTTGTTGCGTAGGCTATTTGGACAAGTTGATAAGTAGACTAGGAAGAAATGCCACGTGACTACAGGGGCATGTGACTTCATCAAACCAATGGTTCAGTGGGCTTGCTAGCAATGTAAACAAATATGAAATATGTCTCCAAAGCACATACTTGCAAATTATGAATAAAATTAAGTAAAATGTTAATATAAAATACATTAAACCGCTATCCTGTTACATTAGTTGCCTTTGAAGTAGACTGTAGATTTTCAATTTGGTCATGTTGCATATCATGCATTACTGCCTTTGATACATGGTAGACTAGTAGCCTACAAGCAAATGTTGCCCTTTTATTAATCACATTTATACATTTTTGTTTAGTGGTTTCATTAACTTTGTTTTCTTTTACCAGATTATGTATTATAATAATTTCAACACTGTTTGTAGTACTTCAAAAACTGAAAGCAAAAAACTTTTATTGTAAAAATGTTTACAAAATGTTAAAAAAAATGTATTCACTAGGTACAATGGAGTGTTTCAAGTCCTTCCACTACACATGTATTACAGTGGTCCTGCTGTAAAGCCAAAAGGTCCAGGCAGTCTTCACTTCCGCATTGGCATGGCACTTCCTGTCCCAAACTACTTTCTGGTTCAGAGGAGTACTTCCAGGTCAGCTCTGTCCCAGCCTTTACCATTCTGAGGCCAAACAACAATACATAGGAAAAAAAAAATACATAAAAGTAACACCTGATGAGAAGACATATGTTGACATTAAGAAATATTAGCGATTACACAATAATAAAGACTTTGTTTTGTAAGATTATATTTGAATTGGGGACTGTTCAACATAGCCTCGCGAGACCATCCTGATCTCGCAGAGTATTGATAATTCTGGAACCCTTCATTGCAAAAGCGGATGTTGCCCGTTTAAGAAAACAACCAGCCAATCAGCGACTAAATGACATTTTCCCCAAAAAGACCCTATCGGCGTATGTCATGTTAGTTTCCACAGGCTGATTGTAAACATTCTGATTGAGTGAGATAAATGTAGGTAGGTAGGTAGGTAGTCCAATCGTAAGGACATTTTATTGAAATGTATTTGCACCGCCTCGATAAACACTTTAGAATTGAGCGGTTCCAGACTTACTCTTGTGACAACATGAAATTGGAGCTTGAAGGGTCAGGATTGTCTCAGAGCCTATATGCTCAACAATAATGTAAATTAAAACAAATGTGTAACTGCTCCCCCTGCTGGCCATCACTGACCTGCTAGTGAAGAAGGCCACAACAGGAAACCCTGGGTCATGGGAGTCCGTGAAGACGCTCTGGGCAAACATGTTAGGCTGACAGCTATGCTGTAGACACAGAAGAGCATTAATTTTGGACAACTCAGCTGTGGATGGATGAGCATTTATTAAAATCGCATAAGCTCTTACCTGCCACGAGCACCTGGTTTTAATGTGAATACTGCCATTCTTTTAACTGCTCACGATACAACAAAATATATACCCATAAGATAAACTCCTTAATTACATTTATTTTCTTCCCCAGCTACTTATGTATATTGTGAAACTGCAGTGCTACTTTCAACCACTAGGGACAGGACACAAATCGCTCCCCACTGCACGGCACCTACGTTGAAGAACCGGGCAACATTGCCCTCTGTGGAGGCATCCAGGTAGTACATGTCCTCCTCTCCGCTCCCCTTCAGACTCTGAGGATCTGCCTTCTCCAAGCTCACTTGCCCAACGGCTGATTCCGAATTCTCACTTGTCGTCGTCGTATCCGCGATCTCTCGTCCGTCCGATTGGTCCCCTAACCCGTCTGCACAGGACGGGATGGAATTCAGCCAATCAGGTTTTGTCTAGAAGGTCAGACAAAACCGTTGACATCAAGGTTATAAAGTGAACTACTGCGCCACCAGCGTCATCACCACCTGATGAAAACAAACATCACCATGCCAACCTGGCCCGACACACAGAGGCCTTATTGTTATGATAAGGCGTCTTTGGGTCCAAAACAAAGCGCTATATGAATTTAATTAATTGAATTAAATAGTAGTAGAAGAATGTAGCCCTTATACAGCTCTGGAAAAACAATAGTATACAAATATAAATTAAATATACTGTAAATGTAAATAATATAAGAAATACAAAATATATGCAAAAATCTTTCATGTAAATTAAAAGTATAAATAGTAAAACCACAGAAACTGCAGCAGGGTCTCTTAAGTTCTCCTAGGTCTCTCTCTCTCTCACCTGGCCTCCCAGTGCCAGGGGGGTGTCCGCCGGACCCTGGATCACCGGGACGTGCAGAGACAGCGAGGCGGGCGCCAAAGGGTCAGACAGGCTGGCCCGGCCCTCCTTGACGGGCAGAGCCAGCCACTCTGTGACCACCTCCACCTCGTCGTCCGACAGCTGCTCTGACTGCAGCCGCTTGGCGGGGGGCTCCTGGGGCTCCTGGGTTTCCTGGGGTCCCTGGCCCCGCTTGAGGACCAACCCTGTGGGGAAGAGTCCCGAGTAGCAATTGATCTGGCCAATCAGCTGCGCTAATGGATAGCTATGGGCATGGTTTAGACGTGCCCACAGCAGAAGTGACTTGAACACAACACACAAGCGGTTCATCCAATCAACAAATATTTTATTTAAAAGTGCCTGCCCTTTTCAAACTGTTTCAATGGACGGCTCCCCAGATGGACTTGTGTCTAACAATACCTCTGGCATGTCAAATTAGGGTATCCTGTGGTTAGTTGGAATTACACACTAGTGATTTAAGTTATGCAACATCAGTGAATGTGTTTATTTTCTAATTCGCAGGTGTAGTCTGGGATGCTGGAGAGAGCTTTTTGACATTACTCAATCCAAACAAAAACACCCCTCCCTTCAATTCCATAGGGTGCTCCCCCCCCCCCCGAGGTATTGTTGTGAGCGGTTTGCAACACTTTGTGTTCCTATTTACAGAGCCAGTGCATAAACACCATATTATGTATTTAGTTAGCTAGTTAGTCAGCTAGTAGAAAATGAAAGGATATTCGCTGAATTTAAAGTATTGGCAAGTAAAGGCCTCGTCGTTTTACCTGCGCACATGCAGACAAACGTTCCCTGGTCCACGTCGTCGCGGCAACGGACACCCCAGCCTCGGTGGGCCGTCTGGAAGACCTGGAGACGCACGCGGATACCCCGCTGGACCAGGCGGTTCTGGCAACTGGCCCGGTCACAGCCACACCACGGCCCACACTCGTACAGCCTGCCGCCACCATACACACACTTTAAGTTTACATTTAGGGCATTTGGCAGACTTTCATCCAAAGTGACATGTAGTTGGACAGGTCATACACCAGCAACTATTATATTAGAATAGTTCCAGCATCTTGTCGTCATATCTACTACCATGTCAATATACTGTATCATTCAAACAAAGTTCCTAATGGCCTGATTATTATAGTGCTAAATACATAAGAGTAGAACAGGATACTTTTTTAAAAATAAATTTAAATGAAAGAATGTAATGATGGAGAGCTTAACCCTTAATATTAATGCCATTGGGTTAGGGCAGTGCTCAACCCAGGCCCTGGAGTCCCACTGCCCTGCATGTTGTAAATGTCTCCCTGCTCCAACACACCTGCGCAGCTTCAGAATTGGTGAGTGCTTGCGAACGTATTCAACCGGTTTTCTGTTTGCTTTGAGTTGGCTGCGAACGTTTGCGAACACAAAACCGTCTGAGGAGGTTGTTTCTCGACGAACACACACTGACGCAGACGAAGGGTGAGCATTTAAATCTAATATTTTTGGAATGTTTACACACAACCTTCAGAATTCAAGTTGTCAACGTGTTCCCTACTGTTCACAATTCTGAACGCACCTCTGATTTAAGTGAATGGGTCCTTATCAGGCTTCTGTAGAGATTGAGAACAGTCCATTCATTTGAGTCAGAGGGAATTTGAGCAGGGACACATGTAATGCGTAGTCCACATGTATGGCTATTTTTAAATACATAACCTTTTCTATTCGATTTGGCTAAACTCCTTCCAGGGTGAAGATATTTAAAGACTCTGTATTCAGTGTTCACGTGTGCCTCTCCATCCAGGACCTTACCCTGAGGGAACAAGCTCTGTCAATTTGTGACCGATGTAGTGGCGCCCCCCGCTGGTCAGCCGGACGCAGGCGCAGCGTTGGGCATCCGCACAGCCGTCTGTACAGTCGCAGCAGGCCTGGAACAGCATTGAGCTGCGGCTCAGGAAACAGCCGTGCGGCCAGCGGTCCCTACGGTAGCGAAAGTCCCCGGGGCGGGAGCCGCCCTCCCCGGGACACAGCTCTACGGGCGTGGGCTCCATGCCGCGGCTCAGGTCCTGCTCCGGGAGACGAGGGCCACCCGGCCAGGGCGAATCCACACACAAGGCCGGGTTGAAACTGAAAAAGTCCACCTAGCGGTAAACAGAGTGAAACACTGTACATCTTAATGATATTCCACACAGAGGTAACTAAAGGAATTGTGCCCGTAGAGAAAGCAGTCAGCTTAATGAAGTTAGATGTTACTGATGAGCAATGGAAGTTGAAATGCTAGGGCTTGAACTAGAGACCTGTCTTGTGCCCACGTTTTTCAAATAGCAAATGCCCATTTGAGCATCCACCAGCGCTTACCTGCAAAGCGTCATAGCTCTCCGTGGCCAATAGGAACCTTGTGACGTCGGCGTAGCTGCGCAGGCTCAAGCCACACGGGGCTTTGTAGAGGACATCTTGCCTCAGTGCGTCCAGGCTGTTGTGCTCAGAGTTCCCCCACTCCCCCGGCTCCCACGCCAATGCCCCGCCCTCCCCCTCCCACGCTAATGCGCCGCCCCCGCCCCCAGCCTCCCACGGCAGTGCTCCGCCCCCGCCCTCAGTCTCCCACGGTAACGCTCCGCCCCCGCCCTCCGTCTCCAGGGTGAGGGCGTTGAGCCGCCGGAAGCCACAGAGCAGGGGAACCCTCAGGGGGTTCTGACCCCAGAATGGGGAAGCTGCCTGGTGGAGGTCCACCCAGCAAGGCAGGCAGGCCTGGGGATGGTAGAAAGGAACTGTTATATTGCCTGCTATGTCATTCTATTCCCATGTAAAATACAGTACGTTGTGTAAATAACATTAGCCACCAGCATTAAAACCAGATACTGGTTTAATGCTGGTGGCTGATCTGTATAATGTTTTACTTGGTCAAGCCATTAACAATAACACTACAAACTAAGTTTTAAATCACATTACTGATTGTTCAGACTGAATTCTTTCTAAACCGGTCACTGATGATTTAAACCGATAACCCGCAATATTAAAATGGGTCAATGGTTTTACAGTTGTAAGACCAACAGTCTACTAAATGCAGCTAAGGGACATGGCTAGCTATCTGTTAGCTTTATTGTGGAGCTTGGGTCAGTCATTATTGTGATTTAATTGCACAAAACACTTCCTAGTCTTAAGAGCTCACACGTGACGAGAACTGGTTAAAAAAAAAAACCACACAGGGTATAAGTGAAACCGCTCCACCTTGGTACACTTGTGTGGCGTGTACTGGAACTTGTTCTGAACCAGCGGCGACAGCTCATCGTTGACAGTAGGGGCCAGCTGAGACTCTGACAGGGTGACTGTGTGCTGGGAGGAAGCCCCATTCTGCTGGTCTGGCTCTGTTGGTGAACCGCTGCTTTCCGGTAGCTCCACCGGCGGCACTTCTAAATAGGATACAAGTCAACAAAGCAGGCTGTAGATTTATTATGAGGAAGTCACTTGTACAGTACCTTTTCCACAGTTTCCCATTGAAAAGCCTTGGGATGATTTAATGTGATCAGACAGACAAGTCCACCTTATTTGTAACAAATCCATCAAATAAGTTTAAGTAGTAGTCCAGAATTAAATTCTAAACCTTTGTTTTTGAGTCATCATACCTGAACACACAATCACTTGGACGAAGGAATCAGATGGCATGACTGGTACTGTAAACTCAGATGCCAGTAAAGAGACGAGCTTCATTCCCGTCACATATTCTGCCAAAAAATGTTTTAAACAATTCTGAATTGTAACAAGATCAAGTTTTCTTATAATATGCCTCCTGGTATATTGGGTGTTTGAAAACATCTATTTTTTGCTGTACTTACCTGTATCTGTGGCACTGCAGTCCTTTAAGGCACCCCTTAGTTGGAGTAGATACATGCAAACCTCATCAAAAATACTGTCCACATTGGCCCCAGCCCAGAACAACCTCGCATTCACTGAAATAACACCAGGACAGATTAATCATTATTGATATATCTATTGCAATCACTGCAATTTACTGCATGTGTGAAGAGCGTATAATAAAACATGACTGGATGCATATGTTGAGAATGAAAGCACAACTACTCGATATAACACTGTTTCATATCAGCAAAGTAGGTAATTTCTTACCGACGTCTGAGTCCATTTTCACGGTGTTGTTTTGTTACCACAGAATCAGAACGTAACTTCAGAGGAAAATATTTTAAACGCTTACCAGGGCCACGTGGGTACAATTTTACCTAATTGCGTCTGGTTTTATCTTTTAGGTAACA
>JAODUK010038932.1:0-21147 GCA_027564635.1 Typhlichthys eigenmanni | reverse complement strand
GTCACATATTACCTGAGACCCTGATTAGATGTACAATAGCTGATTCCCGTATCATAATAAGATGTCACATGTTACCTTAACATCATTCACCCTTTTACATTTGTGTTATAACAGTAGTATATTCTACTATGGGTAAAGCTACTAAAGTATGGCCTGGAGCTGTGGCTTAAGCAGTAGCTCTGTGACTACATGAGATTCTTGGAGACAGGGTTTTGAATCCAGCAGGTGGGAATTTTTCAATCCGTTCAATCATCTCATTCCCACTCATTTCTTGTCTCTGTAAGTGTTCTGTCCAATAAAGAAGGAATAGTATATAAAAAAAAATACTGTATCACAAAATCACTGTAATTTGATCATAGGTTATTCTTAACAAGAAGTAGGCTATGCAATCTGAAGAGGCTAGTTATTTTTGATCATGTTTGGCTAAAATCGTATAGTCTTATATGCCTACTGTAGTTTGTGTTATACACTTATTTGACATCTCACTGAGTTCTCTCAGTATAAAATAATTAGGCTTATATCCTCTCTGTTCCACCAACAAACTAAGACACAAGCCTAATGGTTTAACTATGCACCCAATACATCTTGGAGGGCTACAGCATGTAGAGAACACAAGCTGATACCAGACATTTAAACCATACCATTAAAAGAAGCAGTTGTTCACAAAATACAAAAATATACAACTTCAGTTATACTCAAATCACACAAAAGAAAGGGCACTCTGGGGAAGGGGGCGGGGCTTAGTACAGTCACTAATTTTCAGCCTTCCACAGGCTGAAAACAGCATGAACATGTTCTGCTATCTATTCAGCATGTTGAGCTTTGTTTTTTTCTTGGCGGTTGCCATATTTCAGAGTAGTATCTGAGCTCCATTGATAATGGCTTTGTATAGTTGTCATGCACGCGCTTAACTAAACTAACTCCAACTCAGAGTTCAGGGTTAGTTTCAGAGTGTGTTAAACCTGCTTGCTGAAATAGAGTAGAGTATTACAACACCACTGCTAGCAATGCTTGTTAAGACACCTCTGTAAAAGGGAGATTTATCAGTCCAACATGGCTGAACCCATCTGACCTTTCTGCTGTGATATGATCTTCCAGACCATGCAGTATTTAAGTCAGTATATACAGTATGAAGCTACATAACTTTTAATGGTGTTTGATGTACAATGTAAAATAAATGTGCCAATAAACACTAAAGTACAGGGAGTGAAGAAAATAATAATGTCACTATGGAAACTGTAATGTTTTGTGATGCCTCATTGAGTTATCTGGCATGACATTCCATCCTGGCCTTTAAATGCCATTAAACAGAAGATTTTAGAAGCAGACTGAATCATTACGTGTGTGTGTGTGTGTGTGTGTGTGTGTGTGTGTGTACACACACGGCTAAGTTAAAGAAACATAGTTCTATATTCTACCGCTGACACCACCCACCCACTCACAAGAAGCCGGGTACTGGTCACCTTGTCTGAGCCTCTTCTGTCCATCAGCACTACGTCACTAAGCAACTCTGTGCTGAACGTCTGGTACATAGACCCTATAGTCTCAGCCTCTTCTGTCCATCAGCACTACGTCACTAAGCAACTCTGTGCTGAACGTCTGGTACATAGACCCTATAGTCTCAGCCTTTTCTGTCCATCAGCACTACGTCACTAAGCAACTCTGTGCTGAACGTCTGGTACATAGACCCTATAGTCTCAGCCTCTTCTGTCCATCAGCACTACGTCACTAAGCAACTCTGTGCTGAACGTCTGGTACATTGACCCTATAGTCTCAGCCTCTTCGGAGCACATAGGCAACTCTGTGCTGAACATATGATGCATACAGTAAACCCGTCTAAGGTCAACAACACTTTCAGGAAGTTGGGACATATATTTTCATTGGCTGTTGAGGACATTTTCTGAGGTGCTGAGGTTAACCCATTTATAAAGGCCTTGTATTGTAAATGTACTTTATACTTAACAGATAGCAACACCCACAGGAACATTTTTCCTTTAGTGTCACCATCTTATTAAACATTGGGTGTGTTCATTAAGATGTGCATGACAATTTACTCGTTAAAGGCAGGGTCAGTCATTCTTGCTAACTTCGAGCTCAAATCAAAACAGTATCTCCACGGCGGGGGATAACGCGTCGAAATCTATTATGAAGCAAAGCGTAGTGCTAAGACTTTGTTGATACGAGCGGTGTTCGCCACTTTGTTTGTGTTAATATTTACGGAGCCAGGGCTGTGTAGAAGTATCGGATTATTTTTTCAACATACACAGAGCACTGTAAAATAGGAAAATACGAAGAGATATTTGTTGAATTTGATTAAAAGTGTATTAGCTTAGCATTTAGCTTGCAATAGCTGACTATACAGTACCTTTAAGTAACAGTAATGAGAATCTGTACTGTTAACAGAAGTCTTAATTATTTTTTTCCATTGTATAATGTAATTTGCAGTTATTTACCTCCTGTGGTAATTACCCAATCATATACTTATAATTACTTATTATTACAAGGTAAATACTGTTTGATAAGTAACTGTAATGTGATTACATTTACGTTACATTTACATTTATGGCATTTGGCAGACGCTTTTATCCAAAGTGACTTACATGTAGTACATTTGTCAGTAGTTGGACAGGTCGTATACCTGATTGATTACTGAATTTAAGAAAGTAACGTGTTACAGGAAAATGTAATGTAATTACATTTCACTTTGTAATGCGCTTACTCCCAACACTGGATATAGCCAACCTAGTTAAACTGGCTGTTATTTGCTTTTGTGAATGTAGTGCGGGGGTAATACATTGACAAAATATGGAGGCATAAAGGATTTAATGAAGAGTGAAACCCACAAATTCAGATACAATGATTGACATGCTTGGCAAATGTTATGGCAGCTAAAACAACTATATTAAAGATAAAAGTTAAAAAATGTAGGCTTTACATTAGGCTAATAAAAAAGAAACATATAGTAAATGTAGCCAGGGAGCGCTGATATTAATTAATATTAATGAATAATTATCAATAGACATCAGTATTTGATGTAATGACTCTTGATAGCTCTGGGAAAAACAACATGTTTATAAAAATCCAACTTAATTTGGATTTGTGGGATGGTGTTATTTAACAGAGCAGGATGGGATCAGAAAATGTTTTAACAATGTTTTTCATCATCTTTAACTGTATTCACAGCGAAAACCATTAATCGATGTCACATAATAGGGAATATGGCAGCTCTTAATGTTCCATTTTTGACGGCAGGGAACATTTGTGTATGTGCTGTGACTCTGCCAGTGCTTTGAGTGTGCATATGAAAAACTATTCAACAGCCAAACATCAATGTCAGTGCTATTTAAAAGTAATAACCGGGTATGTTTGGATAGGTTGTTCAACTGGATTAAAGAATCTGACTAATTCAATTCAATGAATCTTTATTATCCCCGAGGGCAGGGGTGGGTTATGGACGGGGCCAGGGCCCTGGGGCCTCTGACCATTAGGAGCCTCAGGCTAAGACACCCCTTCTTCTCCTCTCATTACAGTAACGTTGTCACACCCTAATCGTTCACCTGTTGTAGAGGCTCCACCCCACACCAGGTGTTTCCCTATTGCCCTCGGTGTACTTCACCCTTGTTCTCTGTTCTGCCAGATGGTTTGTCTTGTACTCTCGTTCCAGCGTTTGCCTCTCTGTGTTTCCTGTCCTAGTGTAGTCTACTCCCGGTCTCCATTCATCTGCCTGCCTGCCCGTTGGTACTTCCGCCTTCTGCTTCTCGGTGACAACTCTGCCTGTTTAGGATTACGAGCCTGCCTGCCATTTATACCCAATAAACATTTGTTGAACTGACTCCGTGTCCGCACTTGGGTCCTTGTATTTGCCGTTGTGACAAACGTGTTTTTACGCACATTGAATGTGTTTCGTTTATCGCACCATTCTCTGTAAAAGGGCAGCTGTTTCTGAAATGTGCGGCACCAACAATCGTGTCTTAGCATCTTGATCTGCTCTGTTCTATTTGGTCAAACAGCAACTCAAGCTCTCTACTCCATATACATCATTGAGTTGCATGTAGCCACACGATTTGCTGATGGTGGGCTAGTAATAACATAACAGGTGTACAAGATAAAGATGGCTATAGTGAGCATATTATTAGATTGGGTTAGAGATATTTTGTAGGTTTGTACCTCACACAAGTTGTTTGGGTTAGATCAAACAAAGCCTTTGTTAAATGACTTGCGATGCAAATGTGACTTAATATTTTACTTGATATTAACTTTAAAATAAAATTATATATTGTGTGCCACATTTACTGTAGGCAATAAGAATTTCTTAACAACAGGAAAATTTCAGAAAAATTTCTGAAAGAAAAGCCAGTTATTTTTCAAAAATAAAAATTGTTAAACCAATGAAACCATTTTATACATGTAATCCAATCAGATGTAGCCTATGGTTGTAAAAGTTATCTACAGGTGTTTTTAGTCCTCTTGTCATAAAAATTATACATGTTTTATATAGCATAATATGTTGTTATAAAATGTTATATTTTATGTATAGGTTAAACTAGGAACAAGAGTTAAAAATTAGCAATAGCTATAAACCCTCTGTGCCACACATCTGTGTCAGGCTTGTACTGGAACAATGTTAAAATGCATCGTCCCTATAAAAAAGAACCGTGTCATGGGGGGATGTTGCTTGTGCCCAGGGGCCTCATAGGACCTTAATCTGTCCTTGCCCAAAGGGAGAGACGGTACAGGATATCCACACAATCCACACATAAATAACAAATACACAGTAAGATAGTCATGATATACAGTATACAGAATTAATAAGACAGTCAAGATATGGAGGCTTTTCCCTTAGACATGTACTTAATTAATGGTTTGTAGCATTTAATAGTGTAATGGCCATAGGAATAAAGGAGTTTCTGATCCTCTTAGTTTTACCTTTAGGCATTCTGAAGCGTCTCCCCGAGGGAAGACTGCTTGTTTCTGTTATTCAGTGCAGTCATTCATGTTCCTTATGTGTGGCGTTTCATAATTCCACTCAGAGAACTGCCCTTATACTCCAACACAGAGGCTTTCAAAACTTTACAGCCTTGCAAACATTTAATAAGGTTATTTAGTAACTTACTTTGTAATACAGTGCTGGAGCAGAACCGCTGCCTACTAGGTTAACCTCTCATATGTTTTTGTTTTATCTTCACTTCACTGTTGTTTATTTTTATCTGCTCTGTGTTTTTATTGTAAAGCACTTTGTGATTTTATATCTGTGAAAAGCACTATATAAATAAACATACTTGCTTACTTACAGTAGCTGTAAAGAGTATGACCTTTGATCTCTCACACAACATCTATTAGGAAAATGTGTTAGAAAAGTGGACAGTGAACTGTGATTTATATTTAACCATGATCAACTCAGACTAAGGCTTAATTTCTGTTAAAGTTTACTTATTAATGGCTCTAAGAGCGTACATATGGGGATTAGCATTGACTTTAAAATCTACTTCGTTCTTGTTCCTGACCGTCCTTGCTTGTCCTCGGTCGGCCGTCTTCAAGCTGGCATGCGATGCCCGAGCGAGTCGCGGGCGGGAACTCACATTTAATTCAGTGATTTCACCATGGTCGTTAAAATCTCTCCAGAGTTGCCACCTCTCACCCCGAGACACATTTCATGACCGACATTTTAAGCTGCTCTGCAATTAACTGGCTCACATTTGGGGTGGGCTTCCAAAAGGACCGTTACCGTATGCTAATTCTGCAACTAAAGCCGTAGTGAATTACTTTGTGGGCTATGAACTATATGGAGTTTTTATTACTGCTATGGCAGATGGTTAATGACCCTCAACAATGATAAAAGGCTTTATAATGACCAAACCTGTACTCCTGGAACACCGTGAAAGGGTGTAAGGAGTTTGGGGTTGGACGGAGAAGGGTATAATTTTTTTGCCTAATTTACGTTATTTTGCTGTAAGCCTACAGTATGTCTTTCTGAAATATGTTTCAAGTTTTAAAATCCTGTTAGTTACCGCATCCAAATGTAAGATACAGGCCTACTACAAGAGGATACATCTATTTATTTTATTGGGGATGAGAAATTCAGTAAGCATCTTTTACTTTGGCTCAAATTAATTGCTAGTTTATATGCTGTGTCATATCCACGCATAAAGTGAAAGATTGTGCTGAAAATATTCAGAGAGCTTTGGCATTCACATGTGGTTTTGTAATTAAAGTTCTTCCATCTTGTTTGCCCTGACTGTACCAAATATGCATTTTTAGACTTGTTTTATCATTTTTACAGTGTGAATTATATGTTGCTCTGAACTTAAACCGTAACAGTAATTAGGATATGGTCTTGACACACTACAAGCTAAAGTGAAAAAGCTAAACAAGGAGAAATAGTCTTCCTTTGCTGGTTGAAAAATAATAATGGTAAACATTTTTTTTTTCTGTTTTCATTTTCCATGTACATTACTATCTTTAACAATTTATAGATAAAGTGGAGTAATTGTGTGTGTGTGTGTGTGTGGGCAAATAAATATTTGTTCTGGTTCGCTTAGTGTGACATCTAGTGGTTGAAAGTCATATAGACGCACTTTAAAGTGAATAATATTTGGCTAAACTGAAATATGCATAGGCCTGCTCTCCAATCTTGTTCTCTTGGAAAGGCAGCGGGGTGGAATTAGCAACCACTTTGTTAAAGAAGCAAAATGCATCTGTTACTTAGTTACTTGGTATAAAAAAGAACATAATGCCCTGAACTTGTAAGTTTCAAAGATCTATTTAAAGCAGTTAATTTAATGTTTTTCACTGTTTTCTGCCTTGATTGACAGTTTAAATCTGTTAACATTTGCAAAGCTTTGTGCATTTGAACAAGCTCTCTAAAAACCTAAAGGACAATTAATAATTCCCTTTAAACTTCTAAGAATATGTTCATATAATCACATACGCATATCACAGATCCCACATCTGTAATGTCTCGAAAAGGCACTTATTTAAAAAAAAGTGTTTGTCTTTTTGACTTTCGAGTTCACATAAGATCTTTCACTCAGCCACATAAAATCGGGGATAAGGCCTAATAATTCATGCAGGAATGGCAAAAGCGTATATTGGTCTGTTTTTTTTTTTGTACATCGTAATTGTAAAGTATTACTGACCAAGTTTTGGAAATGTGCTCAGCTTTTTTTTTTTTTTCTCAGTACATTAGGATCACAATCGTCGGTAATGGGCGTGTCAAGATAATGTGATTCCAGGAGATTTATTCCAATCTAACAATGGACGGGTTGAGGAGATTGAGCCATTTCACAGACCAAGCAGCAGACATTGCTATTGCCTTAACTGCGGCCCCTATTTCCACATCTCATTGCGGCAGAGAATGCCGGCTTTGAGTTATCATCCTCAGACAAGTGGCCTTATAGCCATCATCCATTCCCATTAAGCTTCAATCACATCCACTGATCTCGGTAGGCAGAGTAACGCTAAAGGCAGGCACTTGGCAAAGATTTATAAAGCTCACTTTAATAAAGTTTTGCCTTCTATAAAAATCACATAGGGCCAGTACAGTAGCCCCTTTTTGGCCGGGGAACCAAATGGACATTGGGATCAGTGTGATTGGATTGGATTTGATATATTTTCATTTAGTCAGAAGGCAAAAACAAGCACACATCATTAATATCCATACACATGCATATCTGGGCCCAGTGAATACCATTGGCTTTATTAAAACACTCCATGGTCCTCGGCAGAAAGACAAGACAGATGCTTAAAGTGTCTGGTGGCTTCTGCGGAATATGAGAATTGATTTATCTCAGTTGTTAGCTGGTTTTCTATCGATTGATAAAAGCATCTCTCCAGGAAATGGTGTGTAATTAACATAATATAAAACTTTCATTAATACTGTTTAGGGCACCTTGTCTCATAGCCATCTGTATTACACTAATGTTATGTGTGATACTAAGCATGCTAAGTGGTCGCTATCCCTGTTTAATATGTGTGATAGACAGTTGTTAACACCCCGCCCCTGCCACATGGGCTATTATTAATATTTCTCTTTATTATTTATTACTCAAACCTGTGTGCACTTTACAAATAACGTTAGGTGGATCACTGGTAGTAATAATAATAATAATAATAATAATAATAATAATAATAATAATAATAATAATAATAATAATTTAGTCAATAATTAAGTCTTAAAGTTTTGCCTTCCCATTAGCAGTGTCCAGACAGAACCTCTAAAAGTGGCGGTAATGCACCAATGAGCTGGCTGCCAACTGCCGTTAAACGACAAGAATAGGAAGAAGAAGAACGCAACATACAGTAGTTATGTATGTGGATGTGACGCGTTGTTGGGTTTGCTCTTTGCATGGGCGTTATCACGCTGCTGTAAAAGCCCTTGAAAGACCTCTTCTGCCCTCTGCTGGCAAATCGAGGAACCACAGAATCCCATGATTCCACAAACACTAGACGGGTAGCTAGAAAATGAACAGTGTTCAGGCAATGAACAGGCAATTTACTCAGGAATAGTAATAAGTTACTAGTTACTCATTACTTATTACTGCTTCAAAAAGTAATAATATTACTTTACATTACTGGGTAGTAAAAATAATTAGTTACTTGTTCTTGTAACGCAGTAATGCAGCATTACTTTTTGATTTGTAATTTGTGGATTTGTAATTGTAATAATATTACTACTAGTTATTGAAAAAAGTTATGATTTTACAGTAAATTGGTACTGCCTAACACTAGTGAAAGTGTGAAATGTAGGCTGTAAACTTTGAGACTGTAATGGGATTAAGGGCTATAGAAATAAACTTGACTTGACTTGACTTTAATTCACTGACTGACGATTGACCTCTCCACTTTATAGCATTCTTATCCCTTATTTGTAATAGGCCTAATCTCTCTATTTTAATATATTTTCTAAAATACAATCATTATTTATTGCCTGCTATTAAGTTAGGATCTGACATAAATAGTATACATAATTCCTGATTGGATGAAATCCTATTTGCACACCATAGGTCCTGGAGCGCTCTTCTCAAAAATATTTGGCGCACACACAGGTACAATATATCATTATCTAAAATGGATAAGTTTTTAAAAATGACGTTACCGGTAAGATACTTGGTGTTTGGTGGGCCTCTAAATATATTAGTCCTCTCTAGGTGGGTCTTGACACAAATAAGTTTGGGAACCCCTGCTCTATACGATAGGTTATACATTTATATCACAGCAAAAACTACTGTCGATGTAAAGATACAGTATTGTAGAGTAAATGCATCCTAAGTGGATAATCACACACTGCAAAAATGAACATCTAATTTAGTGAGATAATCTTGTTTTTCGATTTTAAAATATACTTGGACTTGTTTATAATATAAATGGCTTATCTAGTGACTTAAATTAAGTAAATCTGCAATTAATTTAAGTAATCTTATCAAGTGAATTTCACTTATTGCACTGGCAGTAGAATTGCTTGTTTTAAGCACAAGAAAGCTCATAACTAATATATTTGCACTTATATTTGATAGGACATTTTTTTAATTCCTCTGTGTGTTGTAGCTACTCTGTTTCAAATCCAAGCCAGCAAAGCATTTGTTGAGATTCTGGTGTGCTTAGTGTGACATCCAGGGGTAGAAAGTAATATAGAGGCACTAAAGCATATGTCCAAGATGAGGCAGCAACCATTCTAACGTGAGTCAATGTCATCCCGATGGTTTGCCAGTTCCCATGGTGAAAACCGGACTGACGTTCTACCCCCTTTGCTTAGTCGTCATGACAGACAGTCACCGACCCTATTACGGAGGAATGAAAATCGTGTAATCGGGGACTACCTCCTTTCCCTCAACTGCGTGGGCTCTCTGTTAACCCTTTGCATTGATCTCAGCGCTTGTGTCTCATCAAGTTGCATCTATATACCACATACTGCATGAATATGACATCAGATTATCACATGTTTTCGATAACAGGGGTTGGAGTTTATTGGGGTGGTTGGGCTAAGGTTAACAGGATGTGACCTTACAAGTCATATTCTTCTAGTAAAAGCATTGTCACTAATTTGTCAGATATATAGTCATATGTGTCATTTTTGCTTTCTGTGGCTGCAGTCCAAATAGAGACTGTTAAATTCCCACATGCAACTGTTGGCCTTGGAGTCCATCCTGTGGGAATTTCATTGAATGATGCAACATTGGAAGTGTGTTGACCATCACTGCATTCACGTGGAGCTAGGAAAACATAGTAAAGTGAATCAGTATATTTTTGAACACAGATTATGTTGTTGCATTGTTGATCTTGAGTGTGAAACTCAAAGATGCTCCCCTCTGTCACTTTCCAACACCATGTCTTAAAGCACAATGTTTGAAATTTGAGGTTCTGCAGGCACTATAATGGTGTGTACAGTACCTTCCAAAACAAAGGTGGTATAAAATGACTTCATGTAATTCCAGGCATTTCATTTTAAGTTTAGGCTAATTTCCAAACGATACGGGTTAGATAATGGTGCAGTTCT
Organism: Typhlichthys eigenmanni; assembly: GCA_027564635.1. Taxonomy (NCBI): domain Eukaryota; kingdom Metazoa; phylum Chordata; class Actinopteri; order Percopsiformes; family Amblyopsidae; genus Typhlichthys; species Typhlichthys eigenmanni. The sequence continues at coordinate 10,655 of JAODUK010038932.1, read as the reverse complement.
TTCCTAAATTAGTTTTCTATCTTGAAATTGCCTGTTCAACTATCCATCACTGATGGGAAAGTGATGTAGTTCAGTAACTGTTAATGTGGCAAATAGATGGCAACTAAATCCTCACCAGCTGCACTTGATGTCAGCCACACACTCAATTTTAGACACAGTCAATTAATAATACAGACACGCTTTTCTACTGTTTGCAGTGCTTGTAGGGCTTTCCCTGGAAGAATTGACATCATTTGCATTACAATTTGCATTGTGTTAGTTCTCACTCATGTTTGGCTAGATTTTTCCTAATACTTCATAGTAATTTTTCAGTTGTACGGTACAACTGAAAAAATACTATAATAATATACTATTTTATTCACCATTAGTTGATATTTGGAAAGGTTAAGTTTTTAAGAAACAACAAAAGTCAATGTTGGGAAAAACAATAAAATCGAAACAATATCCCTTTGCTTCAGACATTGAAACGCATTGTAAAGCAAAGCATAGTACTTTGGTATACTACGGCTTTGTTGTCGTGAGCGGTGCACTTTGTTTATGTTTCTATTTACGTGTGGAAGTATCGGATTATTTTTTCAACTAGCAGATGGAACGATAAGCTAGCAAAGTGCAAGGAGATATTTGGTGCATTTTGAAGTGGTGGTGAAGTGTATTAGCTTACAAATAGCTTACTATGCCTTTAACAGATCAGGTCACCAGAAAACAGATGGTGCTCTTCAGAGTGCTGTGCTGGTTGCTATCGTGTGTGGGTGCATACTGGCATTGGCCAACATGAGGGGGGGTTTCCTTATAGGCTTTTCAACTGACGGCATTAGCTGAGACCTTGCATGTCTAGCTAACTAACACGTGACACAAGGTTGAAATGTCTTAGCAAGTCATTCTGGAGATAAGCTTGTTGATATTTGAACTCGATCAAAACAAAAACACCTCTCTCTTCATTCAGAAGCTCTGCCACCTACATTGTAAACATTTTGTTGTGTGTGGTATGTACCACCTTGTTCATGGTCCTCTTTACAAAGCCAGGGCTGAGGAGAAGTATTATTATTTTGTCAGCATGCACAGAGAACTGTATGCTAGCAGACCGCGGGAAGAAATGTTGTGTTTGAATTTGATAAAAACCATAATATCACATACTAAGGCATATTTCTAACATTGTACATCCCCCACATAAAAAGATAAATCGGATTTGTTAAAATACTGGTTTCAAAACAAAAAGGATCACTCAAAAAAGATACAGTAGGCATGTGTCATGATAAAATAAAAATGTTTGTTTCATAACAAAATTTATAAGAGATAGGGATTACAGTGTACATTTTAGTGCCATTTCAAGTTAAAATAATAATATAATAAATAATCTCAATAATATCGTCTATCGTAATTATTTTTGGCAGATAACCGTGACATACATTTTTCATGTATACTGTATGAAAAAGAGTATATGATGTCATTCTCTGCTCAGAACATAAGTTCTCCACTCTATCCTTACAAGTGTTTAAAATGATTGTTAATAGAATTTCAGAAGCATAATATAACCATTCTATTAGGCCCTTGCACGTTATCAATAATATAATTGTATTCCTTTTTCATTTTTTTAAGTGTATACAATACATTTGAAAAAAAAAAATTGTGTTTTTGTTTTATATAGTGTGTGTAAGCAAAATCTGCAGTTTGTTTACTGTCATCCTGACTGGAAAGGATCAAATAATTTTAGCAAGAAATTTGTTAGGAATAAGGACACGGTGACATGGCTTGTGTGAAATCCAGCCAGTAACCAATGACAAACAAAAGGGTAAAGGGATTTTATTTGTCTCTGCTGACCCCAGTTACACTGATGTTCCACGGAGGACGCGTCTATTCTATGTTTACCTGCACTGCAATAACTATGTGTTCCTCCTGTCACTTTTTCTCCATGGAGTCACATTACAGAATACAAGCGGCTATATTAGTGGTATAGCGGCAGTAATCAGTTCCTATAAAACCAATTTCCCCCCCTCTATGACTGATAATTCTCCTAACTAGCCTGGCGTATCGCAGTATACTGCCTATGCTTTGCTAGCCATGCTGCAGCCAAATTTGTTTTGGTTTCAGTGAGGGTAAAATTATTAGACTCCCACAGAGTATTTTTTGGAAAAATGTCCTTCTTCGGTCACAGCATTACACGCCAAATTAATTATATTATTCTAAGAAGACATATGGGGCACACAAATGTCTAATTTCAGTGGGGAAAGATGTTAGAAGTCATGGGTGAACAAGTCTGTTTGATTAGTGGGTGAACAAGTTTGTTTGGAGAAGAGGTTGCCTCTGGAACATCTGGAGAAGAGGCATCCAGACTGAAATATCAACCGGAAAGATATTGAAGGAACCACCAACAACAGAGAGAAGTGGTGGACTCAATGACTTATGCTCTATAGGAAAGGGCTTAATTCAACATGAGAACATTGTCGAGCCTTTGGCTAAGCATGCTTCACGGAGCTTATTGTTAATAATCTCCATCGTACAGTGATGCTGAACTAATTATATGTTTGTATTTCTAGTCATGTAGTTTTAAAATGTTGGTTATTATATGACATTTTAAAGCCAATGCTTATTAAGAATGTGCGCAATGGATCCTTTATCAGATGCATGTTTTCTGCTTCTCCGGATCAGATAAGCCTTAGAATATCAAAAACGGTTGTTTCTGGTTAATCGGGATACAGAACGTGACTGCACAGTATACCTGCTGTCATGATATACACTTAAACTGCTTTAGTTACATTTAGTTTATGTGTGTTGTTGTTTTTTTTAACTTTAATTTAATTAATTAAGTAAAAACAAAAATACATTGAGTAAAGTAAAAACTGTATAAGAGAAACGCACACCAAGCATGCATTTAGTAATGGCCATATAAAAAAACAGCTACAGCATTTTACAGAGACAGATGGGTGATTCCAGAAGCAATAGCACCTGACAGCATGTATTACACTGAGTGAACAAGTGTAGAGATTGTTATTCTGCCTGGGCATGCGACAGGCTTTGTAGAACACGGTTAACATAGATTTATTTCCTTCCTTTTTTTTTAATCGTGCTCACAGCTTCGCCCCAAAAGTTCAACGACCAGATGAAATGTGCTAATGTGTAGATGTAACAGGGCCCTGCTGGCTATGCCCACTGGATGGGCTTCTTGGTTAGCTATAGGAGCGCCCACCTGCTCTGAGAGATATTGATCTGGCTAGCTGAATATGCACTGTGCGGCGGCTATGCCAAATGCCATATGTTGTCTCTCAAACCCCATTTGCAGCCTCAACAACATAATGCTGAAAGATGCCAGCTAAACTCTCACAAACACAATGTCAGTGGTCTAATTCATAATTAGTATTTTGTCCTTGATGTATGTTGTAGTGCCCACAAAATCCACAAATTGCCCAAGCACTGTTTGTACAGTAAGCCTAACTGTATGCACCATATTCTCTGATTGACCAGCCATTACTGCTAGATGTAAAGGCACTATCTGTGTGCATGTTGATGTCATTTTCATGTGAATGTCAAATGTAGATGCCAAATTATGAAAATTATTATGGAAAGGCTTTAAAAATTGGCTGAATAAATATTGTATTACTACCCCAATCGTCCATAAATAACAAAACTAGCAAAAACACACTAGCACTATTCATGCCATTGTAAAAATATATATATATATAATCACATTGCATTTATGATTCGATTCTAGAGTACAAATGAAAATGTGGTTCTCAACAGTTTTTCGGTGTCTAGTGTTTCTAGAGCTTAGCTTCTAAAAGCTGAGCTCTCTGCTTCCCTTAACAAAGACAAAAAGGTCACAGAAGATGCTCTCTGTTTGTGTTGGAACAGATGCTCTGAGGATAAGGGTGAAGTGGTTGGAGAGGGAAGGGGGAGGAGAGAAAAAAGGGTTTGGAACTGTTCCATGTTTTGTCTTGGGACAGATCCTCTGGGAGCTTTCTAACCTTCTGGTATTTCCATGCTGGGAGTCCAATTCCCGCCATTGCTATTAATCTGACACAGTCTTCGGGAAAACTATAGGCTGGACTTTTGAATGAGAAATCATGGCGAAATATATAGGACAAGACGTGGGAAGGAAGGAAGTGGTGTGAGTCTCTGATCCAGCCACTAACCCTTTAGGAACTTTCTAAACTTGCAATAACTTTATTTAACAGTCGTTAAACTGTGATAATGTTTTGGAAATTACTCAAGTGTGATAAAGGTGACCCTTGTAGACAACACAGGCCTTGTTTTGCAACAAAAATGATGATAGACGTCTTCTGGAATCTGCCCATGAAAGCTCTCATCTACTGTTTGGCTGCAGGTTCATCTGAAGTTCAGTGAATGTAATTATAATGAGAAACAGTCCTTGCTGCTTTAAAATAGACAGCCCAGCTCAGACTCTGAAACAGTGACTATTGCAAGCAAAATGTAAGATAATCAACTTTTTGTCCAATTCAACAACTATCTCCTCGCATTTCATTAGCTTACCGTTCTCTGTACGTGTTGAAGAAATAATCTGATACTTCCACACAGCCCTGGCGCCGTAAATAGTGACATGAACAAAGTGGTGAACACCACTCATATCAACAAAGCTGCAGCACTACGCTTTGCTTCACAATGCATTTCGATGTGTGATGTGGCTCCGCGGAGGACCTCTGAGCGATACTGTTTTGATTTGTGCTCGAAGTTAGCAAGAATGACTTAGCCACTTGTGTTTTTACAGGGTACTAGAGATAGGGCATGATTGAGTTCAGAAAGATTGTTCATTGTTCATGTTCACCTACTATTATTGTCTTATTTGCTTTTTTATTTATTGTATACTACTGTAACGATTGCTTTGTTAAGTAGTGTATACTACTGTAACGATTGCTTTAAGTATTGTATACTACTGTAACGATTGCTTTGTTAAGTAGTGTATACTATTGTAACGATTGCTTTGTTATTTATTGTATACTACTGTAACAATTGCTTTGTTAAGTATTGTATACTACTGTAACGATTGCTTTGTTATTTATTGTATACTACTGTAACAATTGCTTTGTTAAGTATTGTATACTACTGTAACGATTGCTTTGTTAAGTATTGTATACTACTGTAACAATTGCCACCAAAACACATGTAACAAACAAAGGAATTTGAATGATACAACATATATGCATGAAGGAATGACATTTAACTAAATCTGTGGTGCTATTTTGTTCTAATGCACACTCAAAGTTATCATTACTACATTATTTTGCACTACAACCATTGATACCTTATAGGCTAAGTAACTTTCAATGCATTTGACAATTAACTTGTTGTATAAGCAGAGCTACAGACCCAGCCCAACATTTATGGTCTACTTTGTGTCAAATTCAGAAACTTTGTCCACAAAGTCAGCTAGCTGCCCGTTCTGTGTGCGCACTGAAAAGATAATCTGGTGTTTCTACACAGCCCGGGCTCCATGAATGTGAACGCAAACATGTAAATGGATTGTGCAAATGTGTAATACATAGTCAGCTTTGCACACATGTTTGAGGTTGAGCCATTATGGTAAAGAAAAGTATGTTTTTGAGAAACAAAGAAAGTCAGTGTTGGAACACTACCAATTGGCAAACGAGGGGTTAATTGATGACAGGCGTCAGTTGGGTGACTCAAAATGTAGGCAAGTTGAGGATTTAACAATTCTAATTTTTAGACTTGAGGCTCAACTTAGTAACTCCATTATGTCATAAATATGATGACCTAGACATGAACAGAACATTTTTTTGTATTCACGTTTTGTTAAGTTTGACCCAGTTTTCAGATAGAAAATGTACTGTCCTATTTCTTAATAATAACGTATCATTATGCCATGACGCAATGCTACACCCATAGCGCTAGCCCACATTGTATGTCAAGCTAATAATTTTTATCTAAATGTAAATGTGTGTGTGTGTGTGTGTGTGTGTGTGTGTGTGTGTGTGTGTGCATTGAATTATATTTTACTGTATTCTGTACAGACTGACCCAGTTCAATCTAACTGATGATTATGTATATGCACACATGCATTATTATCATAGAGTATGCCATTTTTCAATTTTGCTTTTAAGTAATCTGCCAGTTAGTACTATTTCAAAATAAAAATAAAAAACAACAATGCCGTCAATCCCTTTTTCAGCCTATTTAGTGGCAGTTCAACAACTAAAATCTTATATTATAAACTATGAGAGGGTTTAGTGAGTGACTTGTTCAAAGAATAAGTAATTGCTGCACCAAGTGCTAAAAATTAGGTGATAAGGCAGCACAAACTAAATACTCTATCAACAGTAGGTTAGGCTGATGGTCTCCCCAAAAAAAGCACTTAGGCAGTTTCAGCTTGTACAGAACGTTGCTGCTAGTTATAAGAAAGACTAGGATATTTTAACACATTACACCAATATCACATCCCCAGCATTGCTGGTCACCAGCATAAGGTATGTTTTGCATGCTGGTTTGCTGGTACCCCGGCATCCCATGCTGTTTGATGGTGTACCAGCTAGACCAGCACTACCCCAGCACTAACCAGTATGAACCAGCCTGGACTCGGATGGAATTCATGCTGGTTTATTCTGGATTTTTTTAGCAGGGTGTATGTCAGAATTGAGTTCAAAATACTGCTACTGGTTTATTGGTTTGGGATCAAAAAACATGGTTGAAATGCTCTCAAAATATGAACCCTCTAGACCCCTTAGGTCATCTGGGACCAGTCTGCTATCCGTCCCCAGATGAAAAAAAAATAACCTCACACATCAAAATGCACTGTGAAGCCAAATAGTACTACAGCTTTGTTGATACGAGCGGTGTTCGCCACTTTGTTAAAGTTACTATTTACGGAGCCAGGGCTGTGTAGATGTTTGGATACTTTTTTAACGCGCACAGAGAACGGTAACCTAGCAAAATGCGAGGAGATATTTGAAGAATTTGTGCCTTGAATGGCAAAAACAATATATATGATAATATCATATAAAACATTGGGTAGGCAATGATAAACATGTTGACACTGTCTCAAGTGTCCAGGAAAAGGTTGTCTCCGTTGGCTAATAGCTGGAACAGAGCCCAAACATGAATGGCTAATTAGCATGAAAATAAACTAGACCCACATCCGGCAATTAAACCTTTAACTAGCATCTGCTATATGAACGTAATTAGTTTCTTGCATTTTATAGTATTTTATTAGAAAAGAAAGAGTATCTTGATAAATAAAAAGAAGCTATATAAAGGTGTAGATAATTATTTATTTGGTTCTTTGGATTTGTGCATGAAGAGTTTCCCTGTCAACAAGCTATGCAGAAATAGAGTTTCCCCTTCTTCCATAGCACTTTCAGAGGATTGTGAGAATGGTCTATAAAGGTGAGATGTGAGTCTTTCTCCCAAGTGAGAAACAGCTCCTGTTCAGCAACTAAGCAGGTACAGCAAATCACAGCTACCAGGAATAATTTCCGGTGAGAATTTGTGAAAACCCTTAAATAAAGACTCACTGAGCATTGAGGGGAAAAAAAGAAAAAACAATCTATATCTCATTTCCTGGAAGAAGGTATCTGCATTTTAAAGTCAGCTATTGCAAGCTAAATGTAAGCTAATACACTTCTTGTCAAAATCGCCAAATATCTCCTCGCATTTCGCTAGCTTACCATTATCTGTGCGTGTTGGAAAAATAATAAGATACTTCTACGCTACGTAAATAGGAACATAAACAAAGAGGCGAACACCGCTCACAACAGCAAAGCGTAGTACTGCACTTTGCTTCACAAATGTTTTTCAATGTGTAATGAGGCACAGCGGACGGATATTGTTTTGATTTGAGCTCTAAGTTAAGCAAGCGTTCTCGAGAATGACTGACCCTGCCTTTAACCTTACAAGGCAGCTGGATGTGGCATTCCATATCGCCAGGCTTCTGACCAATCAGTTGGGACCAATCAGTATTCTACATGTGTGACAAATGGTTGAATTTAGCCCATGATAGACAGTGATGGACATACAGTATCGTCCATTGTGTAAGGGCAATGTGGCCTGGTTTTGAAACAATGTCTAAAAAGAGTTGGAGAAAAAGTATTGTTCTGGTCTGTCTGAAGAGGAAACTGACTCACAACCTTTCAAGGAGCTTGATTTATATCCATTTTCCTTAATAACGTCCAGTTCACTCTTACTGTGACTAACATGGATTTGGTCTATACTGCTGTCGAGCTCACATTGTCTAAAATTAGACTACCATTTCAATAGACAATAGACATTCAGTTTATACATAGGCATAGTTAAGTAAGGTAAAAATATTCTGTAGTCTGTTAGTTTTGTCATAGTCAATGTATTTCCTTGTGTTGCAGGTCTCATTGTTACTACATAGCGTGTGTGTGTGTGTGTGTGTGTGTGTGTGTGGCCCACAGGGCTTTATTTTGGCCTGAGATGATGGTGCTCATCTACAGTATAGCCACTTTCAAAGGTGAAAACTTGCTTTCTGACATAACTAGTAAGTAACTTGCATGGCACACTCTCACACGCACACACACACGCACAGAGATGAGAGAGTGAGTGAGAGAGAAAGAGAGAGAGAGCAAAATAATTGCCTTGCACTTGACGGCAGAGACTTCCTGACGACTTAATGCTCTTTATGTCGCCTGTAATATCGGGAAGGCAGGAAGGAGTTCATTGGTGATTTGCAGCCCGAGCCTCATTGGTCGAGGGGTGTGATGTCACACAAGAAGCTGCCTTATTTAACGGCGAGGTTCCTGTGCGTCCAGTAGACCGTCTGAGAGCCAGCACAAAGCAAAAGGCTTTACAGCAACAACAATACAACATACTGTAGCACAGCCTCGCAAAACAAGCTTCTACAGTATAGCATCTTTTGGAGATATACAGAACGTCAACACAATGTGCAGAGGACTGGACTCACTACCTGTTACTTGTTTGGAGAGGTGAGTCTCATAGACATACATGTTATATGTTATTTTATATAAAAGCAGTATGGTTACCCTGCACTATTTACCTAAATACGATATAGATTACTGACATTTTGTTGCTGAAATGCTTCCTTGGATCTACTTACATTTAATACTGAATTGTAATACATTTTATTTTTGTCTTCACAGGGCAAAGGAACTTAAAGCTCTGTTTGGAAGTTTACTACAGAAGTCAGAAAACAGCCTCATGGGACACGCGAATAAATCAGACAAACAAAGGTGAAAAACATAATCCTGTGACGGCACTTTACTGTTTGAATGGCACGAGTGTTGTTCATTTGAGTTGTTTCTTTTATTAACATGACTTTACCCACTGTAGGTTAAATGCAGATGAGCCTTTAACATGGAAGGAATCTCTTGAAAAACTGCTGTCCAGCCAAAGTAAGTCAACTCAAGTACTAATGTAACAAATCCTATACTATGTGCAAATATGCTGATGTTTACAGAAGCTGTGGTATAAACTGCCAATTCTCAGTTGATTCTCATCTATTGTATTCTCTGTGTCCAGATGGCCTGTGCCTATTCAGAACCTTTCTAGTGTCGGAGTTCAGCGAAGAAAACATGGACTTTTATTTAGCGTGTGAAGACTACAGAACCACCAAGACCTCAAAACGCCCCAGCAAAGCCCAGAAAATCTACAATGAATTCATCTGCAGTGATGCACCAAGAGAGGTAACTATAGAAACAGTATTAAATGATGCTGACTTTTGTGTACTTTGTGGAAAACATTTAAAAGAAAGAGAGCATACCTTTTACAGTAAATACAGGTCAATTATCACTACTGGGTGATAAGAGTGTTGTCTTCAAGAAAAGTCAGCTGCTCAGGATCTTTTGAATATAAAAAGACTATTAACCGATTCTCCAAAAACCTAAGATCACGAAACATGCATGAAGGGTTAGATTATTTCAAATACAAATGAAGGCCTAATGTGAATTGTAGACTGTAGAACATCAGGAGTAATTAATTGGGTTCTAGAAGATGCCTTTGTAGTGCAGTGTTCCTGAAAGCCAAAATAATAATAATAATGTTAATGTTAATAGTAATAATAATAATAATAATAATAATAATAATAATAATAATAATAATAATAATAATAATAATAATAATAATGTTAATAGTAATAATAGTAATAATAATAATGTTAATAGTAATAATAATAATAATAATAATAATAATGTTAATAGTAATAATAATAATAATAATAATAATAATAGTAATAATAATAGTAATAATAACAATGTTATTATTAATAATAATAATAATAATAATAATAATAATAATGTTAATAATAATAATAGTAATAATAATAATAATAATAATAATAATAATAATAGTAATAATAATAACAGTTCTAGCTTTCCTCCTCTGTCAGGTCAATTTGGACCACACCACTAAAGCAGTAACCAAGCAGAATGTGGAGCATGCCAGCTCGTCCTGCTTCGATGCCGCTCAGGCAAAGATCTACGCCCTGATGGAGAAAGACTGTTACCCTCGCTTCCTCAAGTCTGCCACCTACCTGCAGCTCGTGGGACAGGCCAAAACCGGCTAACGTCGTAGATAACACATAGTTCCGCTGGCAGGAATCTGGAGCCAACTACAAATCTACGGGAGCAACCTCCCCGGACGTTTGGGATGGGAAGTGAGGACTGGAAGGGAAGGGAAGGGAAGGGAAGGGGGTGGGGGGGGGGGGGGGGGGCAGC